>BGPR01006269.1:0-82234 GCA_013235015.1 Araneus ventricosus | reverse complement strand
TTCCGAAGACAATTTTATAATTGTTTTCGTAATTTAAGGTTATTGCATTTATAACGCTATGTTTCTCTATATTGCAACAACTTTTAGGCGAAGTCTGGACTTCTTACAGGGGATAGACTTGATTCCACCGTCAAACTGAATTCTTCAGATTCAAAAATGCGTATTTGCAGTAAATATTTTAAGATAAATAGCTGTTACATAAATTACTAATACTTTTCTTACATAACAAATGAATGAAATATTTGTAAATAAGAAAAAGCAAAGGCTGGTCTGGCAAAGGCATTTCTAGTGGAAAAGGAAAAAATGGCAATTTTCGTCCTTACTTGTCTTGAACTAAAAAAAGAAAATTACATCATACAGATCTATTGATATTGGTGAATTATTTTAAATTTTTGTAGACAAATTAAAAAGTGTTGTGAATGTTAGAAACAAAAATGATGTCCTCCACCAATTATACCTAGTAAATCAGAAAAGCTTTGAAAAATGGACTTGGGGTCCGTGTTTGTTTCGTGTACATTTAACCTTGAATGCTTGGATTTTCTTGAGAAAACATTTTCCCGCTTTTATCATAATGAAATCACTGTTTGCGGCCTTTCAGTACCTTTTAAATACATGTCAGAGTTAAAGTTTGACGCCTGGTTAAAGTTCAAGGATTATCAAAATAAGTTGATTTCACGTCAGAAAGGAATAGATTTCAATTGCATATTTTACTCACCTAACTCGTAAATTCCTTTCAGTGGAAGCAAATTACTTTTAGCTAATGTATTTAGTAGCGCATCTATCTGGCACCTTTTCGTAGTAGCAATAAAATGTTTTTATGATATTGTTCAATATTCGAATTATTGCATAAACAGTAAAATATTATTGAGTGTTTTGAGCTACTTGGGAATAAACAAAGAGCATTGACAGGCGCTCAGTGCTAAATAACTGATTGAAAAGAAAGCTTCATTAGTATTTATGCTTCACTAGTATGGTCCCAAACTAGTTATGTATAGAATTTGAAGATCTTAAAAGAAAACAACATTCAATACAACTGTACCTAGAATCATTCCGTTATCTGAAAAATTGAATGGGCATGGAGTGGAAGAAGAAAGTCTAAGATAGCATTAGAATTGAAACACAAATCTGAAGGAAACTAAAAGAAAGGTATACAGAAACAAAACTGCTAAAGAAGGGGGAAAATATCAAAGTATACCAAAAATGATGTGTCTCTTCAGATTGTCATTTACAAGAGATGAAAGCATATAGAAAAGTTATTATTAAACTATGTGCTTTTTTACACTTCTTTCTATAAATGTCATAAAAATGTATTTAATTGCGCTATAATTATCTAGTTTTGTTATACAGTAACGGACATATGCAGTGTATAAACAGGAGTCTTCGACAAACAATGAAAGTTAAAGACTGGTGGTCGAATGTAATATATATTCGTATAAAGAAAATCATGTCAAGATGAAATGACTAGTGTGAAAATAAAATGTGTACGCATGCTTATAAATTATACCAAACTAACTTATCACTCACAACATGTGAAGGAAGGTAGAAGTGCTTTAAAACGTAGGACCGAATGTATGACTATAAGCAATAGAAGAAATTTCAAAACGCATAAACTTTGGATGGAATATGCAAACAACGAATTCCTGCAATCCACAAATGCACTGACGCATATCAAAGCCTTGTTAAGAGTCTTACATTTACTAAAACTAAGATGCAAAAACTGAGTGTTATGTAAGTAGAAGGTTTCTGAATAATTTGGTTTGTTAAATAAGAAACTGGGAACTTTATAGAGACCTTTTTTCAAGAATAGTAACCTTTTCTGATTCATATTTGTCGAAGCTTTTACGTTACTGGAGGTTATTTTCAAGAAACTATCAGGGGGTTTAGTTTATATTTACGACTTTCAAAACTATTTTTACCTTATATCAACATTTCGTTTGCATTTTGCTTTAACAAACACTAGGGTTGTAAAATAGGAACCATCGGTCCCCTGAAACTTAATTTCAAGTTCAAATATCTTTTCTTTACATTTTATTACGTTACAAGAACAATTCGCAACAAAATGTAACGATGCCAGTGGAAGGCTAATTTGGTCTTCCACAAAACGTTCTCGCATTTGTAGTAGTATTTAGAACTTTTGAAAGGAAATGCAGACATTATCATTCTTGTTTATCAAATTTCTATTCAAAATTCCATCCCAAATAGAGATGAATGCAATTCGAAATCAGGAAATTCAATCTGAGAAATTAGTCAATTTATCACTACAACTTACTAATGTCTATTACTTGTATAGTTTAATTAAAGAATTTCTTGAAAGAATTTTAAAAATAGATGTAGTGTGAAATATCACGACATTTTTTCAAGCGAATATGTTTAAATTTTTTCATCCTTGTTACAAAAATCCTGCAAGAATACTGAATATATTGAAGTATTTATAAACTGCTGCTTAGATTAACATGCATGTTTAAAATCTTAAATAAAAATAAAAGTGATTTTTGCTCAAAAGCAAAAGATTTCATCTTTGTGCAATTTTATTAAGGCTAAAAACTTTCAGAAGTGTCATTGTGTGTTGCATAAAGTTCAGCAAAATTAAAACTATCAAAATGATAAAATTATCATCTATATCGTCAGATGAGTTAAAAGTGACAAAGATAAGTAAAAAAATGAATTAATGTGTTCTTATGTTTTAAAATGTCATCTCTGTAACATAAAAAATTTATATATGTTAAGATATGTACAGTATACAGAGTGTCCCGAAAAGGTGGAACAAGCGTTTATTTCCTTAAATATTGATTTTAGACATATACTTCCAATTACAAAGTTTCAACAAATAAGGTAAGAATTTGTAACAACATATTTTGATATCCAAGGGGATTGATAATAAAAAAGTTACAAAAATTAAATTTTTTTACGCCACACGTAGAGGAGAAGTTTCCATGAGCGCAATGTCCTTCTTACACTTATCCATGCATAAACCAAGTTTCACGATTCTTCCTGCAAAACTTACAGCGATATGTTAATTTTTAAATTTCAAGGGGCTACTCACAAATTTATATAGAGATTTTATTGAAGAAATGCAAATTTATTCAACATAGAAAAACAGCGAAATGCAAATATTTGTCAAGTAATATATCAGCCAATCATCACGAATTGAAATTAAATTGCCAATGAAGCTTTCTGTTATTCAGTTTCATTTGCAGATAGTTGTAAATATCGACTTGATAAAGAATGGAAGGACACCTTGCGAAAATGAAAATTTAAGATATTACAGGAAAATAGCCTAATATTGAATCAGAATACTGAATTATTTGCAATTAGCGTTGTATGTATTAATAAGCTTTACCTAAAAAAAGTGGCGACTCGTCGTTTATGTCTTCAGAGTTGCAGAACGTAAAAATTCGTATTTTTGTTTTTATTCTTTTTTTTCTTACTTATCCACTCTGAAAGTTCGATTATTAACGAAAAAAAAAAAAATAAAAACGAGAAAAGAAGACAGAAAATGAATGAAAAAGTAAGACAGACAGTTAGTGGACGGACTTCACACCAAATAGTTTTGGAAAACACTAAAATTCGCTCATTGCGTACAACTGAGTGACATAATGGACGAAGGTGAATAGCTCATCATTCTGTCTTAGAGCTTAGCTGGAACTGTATTTTCGGATGCTCCTGTTTTGAGCTAAAAACAAACTAATGTTCTCTTTTTTTCCTTTCAATCTCACCGATAGTTCGCCTTCGCGATCTTAATTATTTTTTTTTTCATTGTTTGTTTTCAGGTATCGGATTCACTTTCATGTTGTCTCAACGGGAACTTGGCTGGTTCCTACATATTCGATTTCTCTTATTAAAACGGAACTCACCGAAAAAAAAGACTGTAATTATCTAAAATACAATTCAGATAATTACAACTACAAGTTTGAACTATTTGAAGGTAAACCTATTTTTGAAATATTGCTATTCGATTGTATTCTAGTAATATTTTTATAGCTCTGCTTGTTTCGGAGCAGATGAGCTGTCACTGCTGATACATCACCATGAATATTTTTTGAAGGTTCACAAGATGAACTACTTTGTAAATACTTTAATTAATGTACTGTTTGACTAGTTAAGTTTAAGAGTTAACAAATACATTGCTATTTCTTGATTCCTCCCTTTAAATAATTTTTAAAAAATATGTATCCCTAAAATGTACGTCGAAAGACTGGATCAAACAGCAGTGAGAGGTATGGAAAAGTGGTCTAAGTCAACAACTTGGTCTTCTTATATATCTTCAAGTTTTGCAGATGGAAGCGTGCAACTTTATATGTGAATAGATGAATATAAAAGAAACATTTTACTAACTGACATTTTTGCTCTATGGGAGCAGTATAAAAAGTTAATTTTTGTAACTTTCTATTATCAATCCCCTTGGATATCAAAGTGTTTTCACTCAAATTTCTACCATATTTGATGAAACTTTGTAATTGAAAGTATATGTCTAAAATCATTATTTATGGAAATAAACTCTTGTTTCACCTTTTTGGGACACCCTGTATATTGCATACTGTCAATATACTGAAAGACTTGATTTTTCCTGTTACAGAGATGACATTTAACGACAACATTAACTCATTTTTTTTTCTTTTGACTTGGTCATATTTAGGAGTATACCAACAATATCACTTTGTTTTAAAATCTTACGGCTACTATTCTATCACTTTGATCTTATAAATATTTTAATTATTGGTTCACATGCAATCTTTTGTGTATAAAAGTAAAGTGAAAATATCGTTATCTTAAAGCAGCTAGAATTGTGAATATTGAAAAGAAAAAGATACTCAATCTGACACTCTTAACAACTCAGAAACACAAGGAAAAATATTTCTTCTTTAATTTTGTTAGCTGTCCCTTTTCAATCTTCTTTCCATATTTAAGTTCTACTAGTAAAAAGAAAGCTATAAGGAAGCACACTTTTTTTTATACATAGAGCTAAGTAAATGCTTTCCATTTCACAGAAAGCGATTGACCCAATCTCTGTTGAAAATAAAAAAAATAATAATAATAAATTTACTTTTGTAGATTCGTGTGCACCAGCTGTGAAATTGCGAGAACAAGCAAAAAAGCTCTTATAAAAATCACTATTTAAGAAAAATAATAAGACCGCCAAAGAAGAACTCGTAGTTCATTGTTCCAGCCGTAAGAGCTCTTATCGAAACTTGTGTTGGCATCATCGTGTGACAGAACAAAAAAGGGAAAATGGTAGACTGGCAAAGTGGACCACGATGTGACAGAACAAAAAAGGGAAAATGGTAGACTGGCAAAGTGGACCACGAAGAAGAAATAACCTTTAAAAAATAAACATATCGGAGCGGCGATTTGCAAGTAAGTGCAGACCCGTTGGCCTACTTACATCAGCTTTTTGAAAGAACTTTTATTTGTTTTGAATACCGGCCGCATCCATTTCATCACGTCTGGACAATCTTATACGTTCAGTTTCTCAGAAGCCACCTGAAGACAACTTTACATTTTAATGCCTTCGATTTTTATCGTGCTCGCTTTCTGTCGAGCCTTCTTTTTATTATCTGATGTTATGTATGACGGTGCAATCTAGGTTAGATTAAGGCTTTCACATTTGTAATATGTGTCTTGGAGGTAGACAATTATCTATTACCCGATATAGTGTTGAAAATCAAAGCGCGTTCACGCTTATTATATCGTATACGTGTTGAAAGAATGGGACAATCATCAATGAGTTATCATTTGACTAGATCTTTATCAATTTGTGTCACACTTTGAAAGCGAATAAACTAAAATCTGAGATAATACTGATAGATATTTCTGTCTGTAATACAGAAAAATTCTGATCTTTTCTTAATATTACAAACATAGTATCTTAAGATTTTGGATATGCGAGACCAAAAAAGTAGATTTTCACGTTTGAACAGATGTACTTTAAGCTGAATAATGTTTTCTTTAAAAAATAATCCCTGGAAGATATTGCAATACTTTGAGATTAAATAGTGCAAATTCGGTTATTGATGACAACCTGTTGATAAGTAATTGACACCATAGTTACTTGACATCCCTTCATTCTTATTTAGTTTACTTTTGCTTATACAGTGGTCAAATGCAGTGAATAAGGAAAAGTTTATATTTTAAATCAAAGATTAAGGTGCAATAACTGTATGAGGTGTCAATAACTGTCTTGCTAATCCTATATTAAATTCAGCTACCAGAATTCCAGCTAGAAGATCAATATCTAAAAAATGATACTGCAGTCTGTATTACTCGCCAATATAATGTCGACAAATTATATAGGTTATTTAGAAGCATTTTTAGAAACAACTGGAAATGTTTACGACAATGGAGCATTGTAATTTAACGAAGTGCTGTCATCAACAACGCCTCCAGCGTCATAAAATCCTACAAATCAAGCAGACAGCCAGTTGAAAGAATCAATCCCTCTTTTACATATGTCAACTTTTATACCCCTAATTTCATGCTTCTTCAGGAGCATTCTAAATATATTCATCATGAATCCTTACGACCTCTTAAACAGCAATAAATATATCTCTCACTGTTTACGGAAGAGGAAGATGCTAGAATAAGTTAAATCCATCCCTTAGGGGCTGCGGGATAATATCAATACTCTAGGATGTTTGGATTTATTTTGCAGCTTTCTTAAATAAACCGAAAATCATTCAAATTTTAGATCATCGAAAAGATTGCCTTAACTTGAATCAATCAAATAACAAATCTCTATTAATTTATATTCACAAACGAGATAATAAAATAAAATATATATATTATTACAAATTTTTTTATTATATATCTATATTAATGATGCATTTATTTATTTAATAATATATTATAAATTATACAATTATAATAAAATAAATTATAATTATATAATTTATATTATTTTATTTTAGTGAAATTATTTAAATCGAAAGTGCGAATTAATTCCGAAATTTTATTGATACTGAAGAAGATAACGGATGCACCCGATACAAATTTATTTGTACTGAACACACGCAGATCATGCCAGCTGAGGGATTCTACCCCTAAAATTCGAAGTATTTTCTCAATTCCCTGAAAACATTAGATGTTCGCATATTGATTAACTGAAGCAGGAATTCCTTACCTCTCTCTGAGAATATGTATTTGAAGCATTCAACAAAATATCAAAGTAATAAACTTCTTTAAAATAATTTTTTTTTCATTATCTTACTTTTCCTTGATTTATTTTGTCATCTCTAGCTTCCTTACAATCCAGAAATTACAGTAGAATTTAGTTTCCCTGGCTTTTAAACTGGCTTTAATTTTTTTTCCTGACTTTCGAAACTCGTCTGTACAACCCAATTAAAATAGCCGCCCTAAGTGTTTTTATTAAATCATTTTGACATGCGAGTGTTCCATAACCATTAGCAATTCCTGTAAAAATCCGAAGTCATTACATGTTATAATTAATTAATGTTAATAATATTTTAGAAGGAAGTTGAATTTCAAATAGAACGAGAAAAATTATTGACCAAAAGGTTTCTTTTCTCATAAACAGTTGAATGCTCCGCTTCATTTTGACATGGGAAAGTGGGAAACTTAAGTTCTAATTTCGGTTAATCCGATGTAAATATTCTTGTAAAATGAGAATTGAAACCCGATTA
The DNA here is from genome assembly GCA_013235015.1 of Araneus ventricosus. Classification (NCBI taxonomy): domain Eukaryota; kingdom Metazoa; phylum Arthropoda; class Arachnida; order Araneae; family Araneidae; genus Araneus; species Araneus ventricosus. The sequence continues at coordinate 74,597 of BGPR01006269.1, read as the reverse complement.
CAATCTCGGAAGTAGGATGTCCACTGTTGACTTGTCAGGTCCTTTACTATCCCCTCCGATATTTTGACGTTCGTTTCCTCTATCTTGTTTTGTTGTGCAGCTGTTTTGAAATGCAAAGCAATAACAAGATTTGTTGCTGAATTCTGTTTCAGGCTTTTGCTATGATTCGAAAGTTTCCTTATTGTAGTTTGGTTCGCATTTACAATTTAATTTTTTTGATATAAAAAAGTTCATTCTTTTCTGCTCATTAATTTGCAAACGTGAGTTGGTGATGCAATTTTAAACTGTGGAATTCTCGTGATGCTGTAAAACGGAAAAATATATCATATTTAAATCTTTGTCCAAACTAATTCAATTATAGTAGAACTCCAATTATTCGAATCAGCTTAAAAATTAAGCAAAACGACATCAGACAGAAAAAATTTAACTTTAATTCGTGAAATTAAGATTAACAAATATAAGGCATAGAAAACTGTAAATACTGCATACATAAAAAAGAAACGAACAAATGAAATTTTGTTTGAATGTTCATCACATATATACATATGTATTAAAATTGCTATACATCATGTACAAAATCGCAGATTCGGATAATTACAGTTGTATTTTGTGTTTGCAATATTTCAATACAACAAATGTTTTTTTCATTCACTGAATTTAATAGTAGGTGCTTCTTAGAATAAATCAATAAAAGAATTAATAGAATTCCGGAATACATACAAAAAGACACCAGTTTTCGTAATTCATGGAAAATTATGAAAACTTTTTTAAAAGAACTAAACCAGTAAATTCTTAGAGATTTTCCAAAAATTTTACATAAATATACTAGAGGCAAATGAATAAAATACAAACAGCGTTTGATACTGCTAATTTGTCAAACTTTTATTAGCTTTCAAGGTAACTTTTTCTTGAAAGTGAAATTTGAATAGATGCTCAACAGCACAGTCCCTACCAATTACGCTTTTCAATATGTTTTTTATTTAATTATTTTAAATTTAAGTGTTTCGTAATCTTTTTATGTGCAATAGCGCCGGTCATATCACCATGTCCTCAAGAAACACTGTACAACTGCCTAGAATGGGTAGAATATATTTCTCAAATATATTCTATTAAACCGAGATTGATTCTACATACCATTAACGAATATAATGCATTTTTGTTTTTCAGCAATTTATTATTTCTCTAGAGTTCCCGATCTATAATATCTTTACTGTAAGTTTACATACTTCATGAAATTAATTAGCAAGGTGTTCAGTTATAACTCAAACCTTTCTCGTTTACAAGCCTGGCTTCTAATCTTTTGTAATACCAGAATTTTTGTTTTGAATTTTCAATTACAATTTTATTTAAGACTATAGCAGACTCTCGACTATTCGGTCTAATTAAAGAAATTAATTCTCAGCACTAAAACTAAGGATAAGTTACTTATCCAAGGCGGTGGATTTTTTTTTCAAAACTTCAATCCGTCAGTTCCTACCTTTTCAAATTAGTGGAATCATTTATAATTTTTGAAATAATTAGGATCACGTTTTAACTTATTGTTTTGTTTATTTTAAAAGTGTATATATTCATACTGTACAGTGTGCGTGATTTTATGATTCCTACAGTTAAGTAAGACATTAAAAATTTGTTTCAAAGCGTGTATAATATTTATATTCTTAAACTTCCTTTTTCTGTAATAAGCACATAATACAGTACGTAAGAAATATTTATAAAGTACTGGCATATACCAAGAAGTCAGAAAATATTAATAAGGGTGGATTTTGATATAAAAAGAGTGATTTAATGCTATGGTGTAGGATATGAGCATGTATAGAATTCCGGCTGAAACGGCCTGCACTTTCTCTAGATTAAGTCGGGTTGTAAGAGTCTATGATTTTAAAAAGGCAACTCTTGTTTTTCTACTGAATAGTTCTAGGCTGGATGTAATATATCGTAGAATAAAATAAACATAAGCTTGCTAACTGTAAACATTGTTTAAATAAGAAAAGGTATTTAGTTACATTATTTAAATTTTTATTGTGCAAATTTTTCTTGCGCTCGCATCTAAAGAGGCAAGCTTCATTTCTCTAAACTCTTAAAATATCTCTTTCATGTATGCTTTCTCTAAACTCTTAAAATATCTCTTTCATGTATGCTATTTTTCTTGGAATACGAAGAATTATTTGAAAATTTGCAGATGTTTCCGCTCGGATGAATTTCTTTCAATGGCTAAATTCCTTTCTGTTTGCTGTTAAAAGTTATTCACAATTTTTTCATACCTGAATTTTCAAATGTATTTACTTTTCATTCCTCAGCCTTAAATAAACAGCATGCTTTGCAGTAATTTACCATAAGAATTTTGTCCTTTGTTTGAAAAATTTTCCTACCAGGATTAGGCATAAGTTCATGTAAACAGATAAAGACATATCTCTAAGTAATTCCTTTTTAGAAATAACAATCTATTTCATAATGAATTTTTGGAATCCGCTGCAATTCTCCTGTTATCAGTACGAAACAGAGGACAACTGATAAGTATTTTAAGAGGATTATTAAAGCATTACAAAAAAATAATTGCAGCCATAAGTTTGAGCTAAATGTAATTGTTTTGAATCTTTTAGACCACTTTATCATATTTCAAATGTATGAATATTATTTCGAAATTTAAAGCTGTAATCGGAAAACCTTCAATTACTTTTCACATTTATTATATTTTAAATGAAAATAATAGCAAATTGTAAGAAAATCCAATATTTTAGAAATTTCGTTAGTTTTCATTTCAAATGTATTATATATGTGTAGAATAGCATAGCATCATAACTGAATAGAATAACATCAACATAAATATGTTAAGTTCTTCGAAAATTTGATTGTGAAACTCAAAGCGATTTGTATGAGAAGAGTCAAAGACTAGTACTTATATTCCCAAAAATTAGCATCAACGTTATTATGAATACTCTGAAAACAATCTGTAATTGATGAAATGCAAAATTTACGATCTTAAACGATCTATGGATCACAACTTTAGCTAGCCCCTTTCTTCAATTCCCTGTTTCAATATTTGTGTCAAAAAAAAATTAAGATTTCATCCATATGCTTTTAAATTCTTCTTAAAATTTGAAGAATTATTAATTTAAATTGTATTCATGTATTCTTATTTAGTTTTAATTAGATTTTTTCAATGCTGCATAATTTTATTTGCTTTCCAATCTTGAGATTGTCACACAACTATTTAGACGAACATGGGGGAGAGAAACTTTCGGCTATCTGAAAATGGGTTAAGCAGAAAAAAATTCTGAAGCTATGATCTAAAAAAAACCCTGATAAATATAAAATTAAACCCTTATCTATGAATAATCATGAAAGTTCTTAAAAATATCCATCATTGAACTCGTGTCCATCTTTTAATATTACTGTCGCATTAGCTCCAAAACTTATGAATCAGAAAACTCCAAGTGTGTCCAAACATCACTGCACTATCTAAAACCAACTCACGTGAAACCACAGTTTTCTGGGAACTTCCCCCAATTTGAACACTTAAATCATTTTTACTATCATGCACATCTTGGAATCAAACGGAGATCTTCTTCTGTTAGTTGTCCAACCGTGACCAAGGGTGGGCATAGGGGTGGGGGTCAACGTCTGGGGCAGCCGGGCGGTCATAGAGTATCCGGTCATGCGAATTATTGGCCTTGACATCCGGCAAGACACAGTCCCTGCTTGACTTCGCAAAGGTCAAAAAGAATACAGATCCAAAACAATGATCGTTGCAGAGGTCTGAATAACTGAAAATCAGAATTAGGGACGATGATGAGATAGCGTGGGAATGAACCCAACGGAAGAACAGATCCTTATTGTTCTTTGGTGGTCAGGTTACTTATTTTTAATAGTTTATATCCGGAATCGATCTCAGATTGGAAACAGATTTCAGGTGAACTCAGTTTATAATATTTAAAATGTTATTGAATTCAAATACATTGAAGAATTGAAGTTGAGAAGGTTGTTTTTGTTGCGTCATATCGTTCTTTATTAAAATCAATTTTCCCATGCACTTTATACTTCCTTAATTTTCTTGTATTCATGGCACACTAGAAGTGTGGGAAAACTATGAATTTCATCCCTTCCAAATATTTTTCCCATCACTATGAAATGAGGAGAATTGTTCCCTTTATAAATAAAATGATAAATTTATTTTTTTTAAAAACTATGAAAAAAAGCTAAATGGAAAAATCTTAATTCACAAACTGTAAAAAATTCCCAATTTACATTAATCATGAATTTCAAACGAACTCTTGTCTCTAACGAAAAATCTCCCAAAATTTAAAATGCGATTAAATAATATTGTAAGAGTATCGTTTTAAGCTCGATGTAATATTGTCACACCTGAATATTTTAAAGACAAGAAATACACCGTTTTTGAAATAAATATACCATTTTCCAATAATCTTTAACTGTGACTATATATGTGAAAAAAATGTCATTATAATATGTCCAAGTTCATTTCCTGCTTCCAGTTCCTTTTAAGAATAAAGACAAGTTTTTCCAGTTACTCTGTGGTTAAAATGTTAAATCTCTACATGTCGGAGGAATTGGTTTCTAACGTAAGTGTGGAAATGTAATATAATTGCAAATACATCAGTGTTACCGATGCAATATCCTTGAATAGTCAGCAAAAGCGCAAAAAGACCACTAGCACTTACTCTATTACGTTTCCTACATTCAACAAAAATAGGCATTGTGTTGAACCATGTTAAAAAAGAGAAAGTGCATTTTCTTGAAAAGGCTGGAAAAAAAAGAGGTCATTCCACCTTATTCTCCAAAACAGATAAATGACGCCGACAAGGTTCGAAATATACGCCTACTTTCGCGCAGTCTCGACATTTTTAACTTTCATTTTGATCTTCCGTATGCCTCCGCATGGAGAGGAACCAAAACGTGCAAAAGACACACAACCACGAGGGCGGGTCGCCACGACTCCAAAACAGAAGAAAAAGTAAAGAAAACTGAAGCGAAGAAAGTTCAACAGCAAACGCACAAGAAAGAATCAGGAAGTTAGTTAACCACATTCGAAGGTCGATGCCAAAGGAATGATTAGGTATATTCCATGTTGAACTTTCTTCTCCGCCTGCAGATATGAGGGTCTGAGCAAAGTTCAGGTCAAAAAATGCACCCCCTACGAGAGATTCCGAACTCAGTTCGACTAGGTTGTGAATTAATGACTTGGTGCTGTCTTGTTTGATGGAGAATCGAAGGAAAAGTTGGATAACTTGACCCAAAAGTAGATGAAGTTCAAGCGAGCAGTTTCCTTCTCCAGATAAATCAAGTGCAGGTTGAGAGATGTGAGTGGGTGTATAGTATGAACACTGAGTATGTTATTACACGAAAAATGATTTGAACTTTCGTGAAAAAACGAGCTCTTTGTTTATGTAGTCGTGATTATTTTTGTTTTGAAACATTACTGCCACTTTCCATATTTAACAAGTGGTACCCTTCGCTTCCTCAAATAAATTAGAATTCCTGACCAAAACTAGTACTTGCCAGGTACAATCTAAGATTTTACCCCTTTTAAAATAGAGCTATCAGCGTTTGCTCTGCTTTTCATTTTTTATATTGTCAGAATAAGTTTGGATTCGAAGTAAAATCAAGAAAGGAAGCAATAACATAGAAGATAAATAACAAAATAAATTAGTTTATAAGTGAAATGTAATTATAAATGTTATATACTAGTTTCTAAATCAGTGATAAACCTAATTACGAAAAGCCGCAATTTGTTATAACATGATAGGAGCTAAGGATATTTTTCACACCAACGTATCAGATTGATATGTATTTCTTTTTAAAAATGAAAATTTCTGGCTCTTAATCTAAAATCCGAAATTTATAAGTTGTTTATCCTATCCCCCCAAATTCGTCCCATGTCCACCCAACTGGTACAGTTGCTGTCATGGCATCAGGCATGGGGACATGGGGTGGCGTTCTGTCTCCCCAAATGCATTTTATATAAGTTCCTCATTAATTTCGCAGACAGGTATCTACATCAGATAGTTGCTCCTAACTAATTTTCAAGTCGGTATCCACATAAGATTCACTGTTAGCGTATTGAAACATTGAAGCAGATAGCTTTATTACAAAAGAGAGATTTTATATATCATGGTTGTATTCAAGCATTATTTGATAGAAAAATCGGCTCATGTGATTGCAAAATAAGTCAGAACTACTTTGCAGATAAAATCGAAGTGCAAGCCACTGCTTAACAAGATTTCGAAACACTGAAATTCTTAAAAAGGGAAATGCAATTCTCAAGCAATAATATTACTAGATAAGGTAAAAGCTCTAACTGAATGCAGCGTAAATAGCTTGGAAGAAATTAAAAATAATTACGAAATGCATTTAACCTTCAAGGCTTACGTGGGAGATCGCGAATGCAATTTGAATGCTGTCATTTCGATTGTTAAAGCCTGCAGAAGCCGATTCAATTCGAAAGCTAGCTAATTAGCATATTATAATTAATGTATTCAACTCTTATTTTTTGAAGTGCGTTGTTTCTTCCTCAGTGGTATTTTAATTTTTGCTGAATAAATTTTGTAATACATGCATCATGAACACATTTGGAAATAAATCAACGTCCAAACTTCCTCAGTAACAATTGATGGAGCTATTAAACAGTTTCTTAAATGCTTGAATTAACTTCTGTGGGATTTTCCTTCCCAACTTTTATTACACACTCACTATGGTCACCGTAAAATGGCAGGAGAAAGACGGTCAATTCTTCCCTCCTCGTCTGATGTTTATTATTATTACTATTATGTCTCTGAAAAAAGCATATGAAATTATTTCGATGAACAGTAAAACTTTGATTAACCGTCATTCGTTTAACAGTCATTTTCTGTTATTCGTCATCGTCTAAAAAAATCTAATCCGTCATTTCTGCACATTACTATTCTTGTATTGAAGTTTATATTGATCGTTTTGTAAAATTAAGTACAATATGTATGCATTACTAGCTGTGTGGCCCGGCGTTGCACGGGCTAACTTGAATAATGGGATATTCCCGAGCGGAGAGAAATGAGGGCACGTGAGGCCTCGAGGTCCATATTTTTTCATTCCAGCCTCTGTTTTTTTTCAACAAATATTGTCATTTGCTTTTCCCAATAAACGTACATATTCTTTCAAATCTAGTCTTTTTATTACTTCATTTTCATATGCCCGCCTCCGGTTTATTTTTTCTACGAATATTGTCACTAACTTTCCCCCCAAAACGCAAATTTCCTTTGAATCCTATATTTATTTATTTAGTATCCATGCCAATCAGGCCTACCCGCAAGGGTGTAAGGCCCTTAGTGGGCCGGCAGGGAAGGAATGAATCCTATATTGTTAAATTAAAACTTTTAAATCTAGCCTTTTAACTACCTAGCTAATAACCCAGCGTTACTCGGAATCCACATTTTTTCATATGCCCACCTCTGTTTTTCCCCCTACAAATATTGTCACTATGATTCTCCAACACACGTAAATCTGTTTTGAATCCTCTCTTATTGGATTAAAACTTTCAATTCTAGCTTTTTTACTACCTTAAAACAGTATGGTTTGAATGAAAACGCAAGAATTCCGATGTTTATAAATTAAAACAGGGAAGCATAATATTTTGTTTTGCTAAAGAAAAAATAAAACGAAATAAATAACAAAAACGATAAACGATTAATAGTACACCAAACTGATAAATTAAACACCAGAAAAATATTTTTCTTCCTACCCGTATTTGAATAATAATGGAGAAAAAATACGGATCAAAATGAATAAATATTTTCCCCAACAAACGTAAATATAATGCGAAATGAAACACCATACGACAAAAAAAAGAAAGATAAAAATGCAGAAAAACGATTTTTTTTCCGATGTTTATAAATCAAAACTCAAACTCGGAAGCTTGCTAGAAAAGAAAAAAATAAAACACAAACCAGATGCAAGAACAATCGATGTGACAGATAGTTAGAGGACCAGCCGATAGATGGCAGCCCAATATTTCATTCATTTTGACACTTTTTAATTAATATCTTTTTAACTAATTGCAATTTCGGAATTTAAATGGTCAAAATGGATTCCTTGGAATATTTCCTATGTTCTGGTGCTTTAAGCTCGTTTCAGGATTCAGTGGTTCGTGAGGAGATAGCCGGACATAGATACATATTTCGAATTTTTATAGTGTAGATTTACTTTTAAAGTATTTTATTTTCATTTGCGTCCCAATCCGGCAGTAAAATCACGTTTCTGTGTATATGTATTAAGAAATTTTTGTTTTTCGTCTATTCGGTTATCCGTCACAGCCCTGGTCCGGTGGCTGACTGTTAATCGAAGTTTTACTGTTCTCGTAAAATGATTAGTAGTGGATAAGTGTAAGAAAATTAAATTTATCAGAACTTTTTTTAAGTATCATTGAATTTAGAAATGTTTATTTATTTGAAAAATAATGCAAAAATATTCCAAACATCTCGACATGTTGAAAAATTCCCAGTTTTCAATTTTTTGTCCCGTATTTTATTAAAATACCCCTAAGTGGTCCGTTTATTATGTATAAGTAATTAGTTCGCTTTTAAAAATATTTAAATACCTAAAGGCAGTTCAGTATTGTAATTCTTTGAATATTATTAATTTCCGTTATAAGTAAGCTCGTACTATCTTAGTATCCACGTAAAATAATCCGAAGTCCCGAATTAGCCAGAACATTCCGTCTTGTCCCTCTTCGTCCCAACTTGACCCGTCCTTCGTCTCCTTACCATCACCAATATCTAGAGTGTGCTGGATTGAAGTTCGGAAAATCTAGCAGCTTAAGTCAAGTTAAAGTGCAGCATAAAATTTTCACCCGATCAGAATCTTCTATCTTGAAGTACGTGATGAGAGAAGAAACAAAAGACAAAAATTATTCATAGAACGCGCTGGAAGCATTTATTTATTGTGCTTCTCATAATATATAAATAGAAAATATCAGTTTCAATGGTAAACAATATGGCTATGAAACAATGAAGATTATTTTCCTTCACACGAATATGCTTTCGGTTGTTTTTTTATGTAATTATTTGTCTACATACCAATCGAACATTATTTATGAACCCTGACTGATTTTTTTGAAATTTATTCCATTGTATTTCATCAAGGTCTACAGAAATAAATCAAAACCGGCATGTAATTTTATCCTTTAAAAGTATCTCACATTTCAATTTGACGCCTACACGGACATTGAAAATACTTCGAAAATATGGAGTGTCGAGATGTACAGAGATATCAAGATTCTTTATGTAGGTCATTTCGCTATGACCGACCGTGACACCATACTCATTGCAATGAAGATCGCCTTGAATCTTGTTCCAGCGATGCGACACAACAAGCGAATATAAATCACTTGAACACAGAATTCGCACTGTGCCATAAGCAATTCCAAAGAACAATTCGTTCTTCAAGCATTTTAGAGTTAGGACATTGGTTAAAATAGCCTTTGTGCAAGTAGAATGGGTGAACAACAAGAACAATCATAAAATTCACTAGGTCAGTTTGCCACTGAGGCTACATGAGTTGGAAAAGCTCAAAATCACAAAGAAAGTTCTGGAAATAAAATCATATAAAGATCTTAACAAAATATGGTGATTTAAACCAAAGTTAATGATGTTTGCATACATAAATCATCGCAAGAAACCATAAAAGATGTTTTATTTAAGCGAACTAGTTAGAGGTGTTATGAAACAAGAATGAAAAAAATCATGTAAATAATATTAAAAATGAATTAATTTCTTTAACATTTTTCATGTTCAAAAACGCGTAGATGAATCATCATCATACAAGATGTTTTTGCAATAGAATATGAAAATGGTATTAATTTTTGAAATATTCCGAATATATTTTATTACTATTATTGAATACCATTTCTCCTAAAAATATTTTTGGATTCATTGAACATAAGAACACTTCAGATATTTATGAAGTTCGTTATGCAAGTCCTAAAACTTTGCATTTTCGCAATAATTCTTTTTCTTAAAATCTTAAGGGTCTATTATTTTTCCTATACTAGTTTCTTCTTTTCTTCGTTTTCTTAAAAAAGCTTAAAGCTCTATTATTTTTCTCATACTAGTTTCTATCAATCAATCGGTTGGATTAAAAAAATGATTGGTCAAATTTTTGTTGCCATATGTAATATGAAGTGTCTGTAAAAACTGCTTTTGACTTGGGGGTTGAAATAAGAATTTATATAGATAAAGAAAATTTATTTTTTGAACTAAAAGATACTTACATATTCTATTATAATAATAATTTGACGGCAAATGCATTTCACTATAAGAAAAATTAACATCGGAGAAACAAGTCTCACATGATAGCATGTTTTACAAAATCATTCATTAATTGGTGTACCAGTCATCTTTTCTCAAATTTGTAATTAAGATTATTTTATAAAAAAATGTATAAAAAATATGGAATGGATAAAAGAAATCAGAAAATAACATTGCTTCGTTTTTCTATCATTAAAATGAGCATATATTTGTTTTAAAAATTTTTAAATTAGCAACCTATAAATCTGACATAGTTTTTTTATCATGTTAGAAAAAGTTTGACCTATTCCATAATAAGTATTATAGTACTCAGATTCGGATACTCAAATAATTTTTTTCTTCAAGAATGTTACAATAGGAAAGTTCAAAAGTGACCATCGTGCTTCTTATTGTTAAACTATTTAAATACAACATTTTTGAAATTTTAAAAGGTAGTATTTCAAAATATAAAATTTAATGAATAGGTATGCATATCGTGCTTTATGCCTATTGTTTTTCTACAATCATAATTTTGTTCTCCAACATAAAAGGCACGCCATTTAAATTGTTATTAGATTTACAATTTCAAGGGTTAATAAAAAAGCATTAAAAGTTAAAAATCATTATTCAATCTCCACAGATTTCTTTCTACCATATTACAACACATACATAACACTTTAAATACTAAATCTAAGCTGTGATTCGTAATGCCATTATGTTTAAATTTAATAAATTATCAGAGTTGCGTAACGGTTATTTTTCCCAAATAAAACCAGTTTTGTTATCTTTCCACTGGGTATTAAAAAAAAGGCAAAAGAAACCATCATTTCCGTTGGGAGCAAAACGAAGCGAAAAGCCTCAACGGTTGATGCCATATTGCTTCCTCCAGCCAAGTTCCATTACTTATGGGAACAAAAACGCAGCGAACCGAAACTAAAGTGGATGTTAACGTCTCTTAATGATCTTGAAGTTCCTTCTCTGTCATTCTGGATAGCTCATACTGAAGCGTAAGGAAAAGGTTGCAGGTTAAACGTCATGCCAAACAAAGCATAATGCAAGGTGAAAGCGTTTGCGAAACCAATGAAGATAATGCCTGCAGTGAATTCTTTCCCGAAAATAACTTCAATTTGTAAAAGCTACCTAACATATGAATCCCCATTTCAGTGAGACATCCGTGGCCTTGGTAATAAATCTTGTGACAGGCATTTTCTTAAAAGACTGATTCCCGTAGAGATCCAGGTTATGTAGCCTAGCTGTTTATACTATAATTAAGAGAATATTCAAATTAACATGTTCTTTGCTATTTTTCAAATATTAGCAAACAGACCGACAATTTATTAATATTTTTTTATAATTAATGACAACTCAAGTTAACAAACAATACAACGAAATCTACAGGGTGTATCATTGCGTCCAGATAAATAGTTCTGGATTTGAACGTAATATACAGGGTGGGCATAAATTTTTTAGGCAAAAGGAATGCTTTCTTATCCATTGCTTACAACCTAAAATCAGACATATGGTTATAAGATAGTGAAATATACAAAGTTAATTTTTTTGAAAATGTTCGATGTGACTGACCTTCGATTCTCCGAAACTGTCCCAATGGCAAATCAGTTTTTACCACATGTTTGTGAACATATTCACGCCGATCATAGCAAATTCAGTACAAGTAGTGTCTCTTTTTCGGGGCATTTCTCTGGTATTCTCGGTAACGCTCTCTGCATTAGCAGAGTGGAATGTGTTTCATGAAATCATATACAGCTTTTCGCTTTTTCAGCATTGTTATCAGTTTCCATCATAATGAAAACACAAAAAGAATAATGAACAACGGCGAACTACATCTCACTCAGATATGACTCGAAACACCTAGGGCTATCTATCCGCAAACTTAGAATGCAATACAACTATTTGGTATTCAACTAGTACCTGGCAATCAATATTTCCCACATTATTCAGTAGTAAAATTGCCCACCTGTGTGACTACTCTGTATTTAAAAACAATGGATTTGCTTCAACAAACTTTATTTGTAACCAACATTTATAATCTGTTTAACTGAGCTCTGCATTTCAAATGTAAGTTGCTTAGTGTGATGGGACTCTTCCCGTACTCTTAAGATGCAATACGATTAAATACCCGTATTAACTCATATATTTGTGATTTCGGTTGCTTGTAGCTTCTACGCATTGTCAATTTGAGTAGCCACTGTCCGTAGTGATACATTTCAAGTCAATAGTTTTTACAGAATGCCGCCCCATGTCCCTATTCCTGCAACTATTACAGTTGCCATACCAGTTGGATAGACAGGACATGTGACAATAATTTTGACAAAAACAGAATCGTTACATTAGACTTCAAATTGAACAACTAAAAGTCTCAGATATTAGAATAAAGAGATATTAGGTAGTTTTATCATCCGTTGTCCGTTTTCCTGAATGTTTCAATACAAGAAGTGAACCATCACAATCTCAAATAATTTAATGATCGTAATGATGATACTAAGAATACTAAATCTAGATTTTTTTGTATTTTTATTATTATTATTATCTATTGAATTGTTCAGCTATGGGCGTTCTTCCATCACTGAACAAATTTAGTCAGTCCCATTGTCAATTATTTCAAAAACTATTATACTTGTTCAAGGAACTCAATCCAGCGCATTTATTTCAATCAAGTAAAACATTTCAAATATTTCGAGTGCAATAATATCATTAGAGTCAGTGACAATTTAAATTCAGACTATTCGAATAGTGCAGCGTTCATTAAATGTATAAAAAATGGTGAAACTGTTGTCGTTAATGACTAATTAAACTTAATAAAAAGTAGCTTTCAATCAAATGCAGACAAGCATAAAATTTTCTTTCAATGACTCAGTCCACTGAAAGTTTTCGTACAGGTCTCTCAGTTTAACTTCTAGAATATAAATATCTTCTTACTGTATATGTTTTAAACTCTTTCGAGTTGTAGAGAAACTTTCATGGCTTTAATGTTTTTTTCAGAACTGAACTTCATTTTACTTTGTTTCGAATTCTTCCTCAAAAAAAACTTCGTTTTGAACTAAATTAAAATTGAGATAACTTAACGGAATACTGATTAAAAAGTTGTGGAGGGCATGACTCTCTTTATTACGAAAAAAGGCTCTTTTTATTATGACAAAGCCTAAATATTGACTACGACTCCTCTAATTGAATTTCATTATTATTCATGTCTAAAGAATCTAAACAAAGTCAAAACAATGGTCTTTTGCAAACATTGTTTGAGTAGTTTCATAAAAATAATAAATCTTCTATAGAATAAAATATCTTTCATTTATAAGAAAGAAGCTATTTTTGATACAAAACCTATTCTTTTAAGATTATTACAACAATCACTCCTAATATAAAACCGATGCTTTTGAATTCGAGCATATGTAAATAAAGGTAAAAAACATCTGCTTTGAATTCAGATTTAAAGCAATACAAAAACTAACGGGAGAAAAAATAAGGAGTACTTTTGTCTACATATGAGCTTGTTAAGAGAGTTAATTCTAATTAAAAGCTTCTTTTGTTCCAACAGATACTAGCCGAAGAGTCACATGGAACAGGCAGATATGGAACTTATTCTTTCCACTCGATTACAAAACCGTGACCGCGAAAATGTTTCAACACACGACCTGGCTATTACTTCTCTAATTAAAATGAGTTCCTTGTTTCGGGTTTCGTCTTGCTTCAAAGAGTTTCTGTTTTACCAAAGTTGCTTTTTTGTTAATATTCGTGAACTAATGCGTCCAGAGAGTTTTTGCATGATGTCACCAAACCATGGAAATCAGCTTTTCAAAATGTGGTTTACTAGTATAATATGGGCAAATTATTTGCATGATAAATTTAAAAAACAATTATCTGAGGAAACGGTACCAGTTTCGATGAAAGAAGCAAAAGAATTACAAATGCTTTGAGTCATTTTTATTATTACTTAAACCTAGGCAAATTTCACTTCTTTCTTGAATTCTGGAATGGTAACGTCTTTACTGTGAGATTTTAAAAAAATACTAATTGTAATAATCTAATAAAATAAATTATTACAAAAAGATGCTAATAAAGTAAAATTTGACTCAGGCTCGAAGATAAATCCATTTTGAAAATTTCGGCATATTTTATGAGCTGAGAATCTTAACACAAACAATTAATATTTATCAAATCACATTTTTATATAAGCCTCATATAAACTTTTATTTTTAAAAAAATTAGATAAATAAGTACTCTATCATTTACAAGCTGCAGCATGAAGGAAACGCTCGTGAAAAAGTTATCAAACGTGATTTTTCTGTTTGCCTTTGTTATTGCTTGAACATATTTGTCAAAAAAATCCAGATAAAGACCCTTAAGATATTAAATACTAAACTTTGGCTCAATTTGATTCATGCGTGGAGTCAATTTAATTCATAAGTTTAGAAAAAACTACTTCTGGAGACGGCAGACCCTATGCGAATGGCTCTTGGTCCTCAATTTGTTCAAGGTATAGGGATGGCATAGCTAAGAGGAAGGGGGTTTTCTCGCTCCCGATCTCAGTTGGAGTTAACATGGAGTCACGATGTATCCACGTTTTCTTTCTAGGTTTAAATATATTTGTAGTAAGATTCAGAAATTAGATCAGTTGAAATAGTGATGGAAAACTTTATTGATAAGAACTTTCCAGGAACATACTAAACATTTTTTCTTAATTTTAAATGAACACACTTAATGGATAAAGTTTGGAAAACCACAAGTTTCTGTTAAAATATTTTTTTCCATAACTGTTCTGTCCGTAATTGTTGTTTTTTTGCAAACTGGAACTATCATTTCAATTTTCACGATATCATCCGTTCATGGATGATGAAAATTTCTTAAAATACATAATAATCATATGCTTCAAATCACAAATAAATGCTTTAATTCGTTAGAAAAAGGCTTAAGTCACTGACTAAGTTGCACATTCTTTTTCAGCTCAATATACAAAATTAATATCCAAGCAAGTTCTTCTAGTTATTTAAAAATTGCCAACTATGATATTTTGGTGCTTCATGTTTTTCGGAAACATGAAGGATTTTAATCACCGTTTATATATGCATTAAAATTGCAAGGAATTTATTCTTAGACTTTATAATTATTTTAGAATCGAAGAAAATTGAGTGCAAGTTGTAATAAAGAGTAGAAATGGATCTTAGCATGTCTTTTGATTTTATTACATTAAAGAAATTTTATGCGATATTTCCAATTAAAATTCTTTCTCATGTGTATCCATTTTACTCATTCATGAAAAGATATTATAGTCGTAATAATGATAAATGCTGTTTCATGCATATCCATAGCATATGAAAGGACGTATGAAAAGTATTAATAACCTTCCCTAAAGCATGTTTGTGGATTGAGATTCCTTAAAGCTATTCATTGTTCAATCTTAATTTCTAAATAATTTTCATTTTGTTTTATGGTGCTTTTATTGTATGTTCAGTGTTTTCTTGATTGCTAGCTGCATTTGCGCACTCCAGAAGCTTTGAATGTTTCTTTTCTTTTCTTTCTAATTTTCTAATTTTATTCTTTTAGAATTTTGTTTCTACGTTTCATATTATTATTTTATTTGCTTATTTGTGAATTGAGACTATGGAATGGAGTCAATTCACGTGACGTCACAATTACGTGACGAACACAACTGCGCATGTCATTTAACATTTAATTGCATCTTTTCTTACTGTACTCTGTCTTCAAAACTGAAAATGTTTATACGTTAGCACTTTGTTGACATTTTATGCTTTGAATAGCATTTGTTTTAATGCTATTTCAAGATTTTTTCCTTATTTGTGTTGAAAAGTCTTAAGATAAATTTAGCATTTAAATACCAAGTAAAAACAAATAACAAAACTCTTACCGTAACGGCAAGACTTTCTTATAAAATGCGGTAAAGCATTTACATAAGGGTTATTTAAATTTTGAGCCGAAATTGGCGAGGCAAGAGTAAACGAATTTCTTCCCATAGTTTTCATTCAATTACAATAAATATGTTCTCAATCACTTCAATTTTAAAAAAAGTTCCGTAGCAGTTTTATTCGATGCTCTTCTTATACTGTTCAATCCATACAATTAAAGAACTCGTTAAGATTGTTTTTAGTACGGAGCCGATCCAGGATTTAAAACTGCTTTTTATTGACTAGGAATGTAACGAATAGTGATTTGGCCGATTAGCCGAATACTGAATATTCGGCCAAATTTGAGGTCCACTTTTAAAAAGCATTTTACTTTTGATTGTAAATAAAATATTTCTCAAATTTTAAATACAAAAATTAAAAATTAATAAAATTGTTTATTTATTATTTGTACATTTAAAAATCGTTAACACCTTGTTGCATTTTTGTAATATTTTAAAATTTGTCAATTCCGATTGTAAGAAAAGAGAAACCCTCTTTATTTTGGGACTGCTTCTCAGAAATAAAAGAGTCTTCATTGCAAAACATGACAATGACAGAAACACAAAAGAAAACTAAGTGGAGAAATTAAAATTATTAGAAGTTAATTGCTATTTTGATAAGGAACTTCTAATACTTCGAATGGAGTGTCCACTTAGTTGATGGAAAAAAAATGCGGAAAAATGTCTAAGATTTCCAAATTAAGCAAGAAAATATCTTTCAGCTCCTGTAAGCATTATATATAGTGAACAGCAATGAAATTATGATGGTTAATTGGAAAAAGGGTAAGATTCCACTGGAATGTTATTCTTTTTCCAATCAGCTATCATTTGTTTTCTGATTCAGCTAATATATAAGAAACCGAACGAAACGTACTTTTCCCTGAAAATGCTGATAATTTATTGTTCTTACATCATAGCCTCACGCTTCACAAGTAATGTTTATGTAATGATAAATGATATATAGCATTATTAAATGCATAAAATTTATTTAAAACTGTGTTTCAGTACATTTATTATATATATAATAAATGTACTGAAATTCTGCACAATAATCAATATTCTTTGTTATGTATATATATATATATATATATATATATATCTTTTGTATTTCATTTGTATGATTATTGATAAGGTAACTTTATTTTTATTTTAATTTTTAGATTAATATTTGTATATATTTCGGCCAAATATCTGTTTAGTATTCGGCCAAACCGAATATTCAGAAAAAGGACAGAATAGGCCGAATACCGAATAGTTGCCGAATAATTGTTACACCCCTATTTTTCTCTTAGAAGTATTGGTACAATCTTACTGTCCATCGATAAATCTACCCACCTTATAAAAACAATCTCGAAACCCTCCACAAACCAAACCAACGGACGATTTTCTTTCATCAAAAATGGGCATTGCGATTCGACAAGGGCTTTGCCAGGGCGTTGTCATTCCACACCTACTTGTAAAAATCTCTCAGTCCCATTCCGAAGGTCGTTGTCCACCTGCCCAACCCGTGCCTCAAGTGCTCACTGTTAACCGCCACGGAACAAAAGAGCAGCTGCCCCAATTTCGCACCGTTTTACTTTTTTTCTTTGTCTTTGTCTTTCCAAAGCCGTTGCCAGTATTTTTCTTTAATTTTATAACAGGAAGGTGCGTTCACTTCCTTCTCTGTCTGCCGCTGAAGAAGGGGTGTTCGGTGAATGGGGGAAGCATTTATTGCCCCACTTTGAGCCTCAATTAAAGTATTCTTTTGTCGATTCCTGGTAGAGAAGAATTTTACGGGTGCACGTTTTTTTTTTTTCCTGTTTTCCCTCCTACCCAATTCAAGCTAAAACTTGTATTTTGTCGAGCATTCCGATTCAATTGTATAGATTCGATAAGACTTTGTTTTTAGGTATCTGTTGAGGTGGACTCTCAGGTATATTGTATTATTTGAACAGGATTAAAACTGAACAAATCATTGGGGAAGTGAAAAGTATAAGAGGAAAATAAGAGTTTCAAACCTATTGTAAGAGAATTAAAAATTTGTTCCACATGCGGAACTAAAGTGCGCACAATACAAGTAGAAGACATTCTTCGACATAGAAGAGAAATTGATAGAAGAGAATGAGATCGATTTGAAACTGTTCTATAAATGAATACCGCATTGTAACGCAAGCAAAATCTTATTAATATTTTTCTAACCTTTTCATATATTTCTTCTGTAAAATTCTATAAATAGTTATGGTGGATATACTGCTAGTGGAGAATGAAATTGATCTAAAGCAGTTCCATATCTGAATACCGCGTTGTAACTCATGCAATATCTAATTAATATTTTTCGACACTTTCAATAAATTCCAAGTTATAAAAATTGAGGTAGATATGCCAATAGTTATGCACTAGCAACTTTCATTATTAAATTTGTGATTTTTAATTCATAGAAATCTTATCGTGATGAGGGATTACTGTGCTGCATTGGGTTAGAATTTAATTCGGAAAATATTTCGTACCTTTCATCTATATATGATGTGTACATACTTTATTGTTCGAACCTAAAAAGAAAGTCGCGTTGCAATTTTCGATTGCAAATAACATTATCCTGAATGTAACCTGCTGAGTTTTTCAGTACTGATTCGGCTAATAATTAAATAACATGAATAATTAATACTTGAATCTTGTTGGTCTACTGTAATCTATCCATCAAACCATAATTGAAATGTCAGCAAAAAGATAAAAAAATATCTATGTGATAATTTCATTTGAATTGAAATGCAACCTTATATCAATTCAATGAGCCATGAAAAATTGTATTATTCTCTACAGATACATAATACACACCTCAAATGTAATGTGGGTCAAAGAAAGCAGATTAATTTCACTAATTATTATTACTATTTTGAATTAATGAAATCTTTCAATAGGCATGTCTCAAAGTGTCACATCTGATGCAAAAGTAAAATATAAACTATTCCTACTTCAGAGGAAGAACGTTTGCTTAAAATTTTCAAGAACTGAAACTTTATTCTAAGAATAAAACGCTAATTGCTTAACAGCAAGAAACCTACAAATCGTTAGTCAGAAGAAAAAAAATTGTCAAACGAAAATGAGTCATGTGTGAAAAAGTTTCAGGAACTTCGACTTTTCTAACTTATAACTTTAAAAAAAAATGCTTAATCCATTGTCCTCGGCTGATTAACTGGACATGATGTTTTCCTCATATAATTATTTCAATTAAAATTAAAATTAACTTAATGAATATTTTAACTCTTAGTGAAAACTTCTGCCACTAAAAACTACTTCATGCATCAAAATTTTACAAATAGTAGAAAGTCAATTATAACTCTCGGATTTTAAATCTTGCAACTCTTAAAAATTTTGTAATCTTAAAACTCTTGGATTTTAAACGAAAACTCTGATGTCAAAAATGACTGGAGTGGCATTTAGCGCGTTGATAATCCATTGCTGTTATTGGTTAATATGGAATTTATGTTGAAAAGTTGAATTTAGGTGTGAACATTTCTTGATCTATTTTTTCTACCCATTATGGAAATTACTGTTCATTACCTCCAAAACACAAAATTACTCTTTACTTTTATTCTCTCAAGGGATGATCTTCCCTTAACTTTCTCTTATATACTAGAATCTCGGGAATCCTCTGTTCGGATTCCGGGAAATTCGTTAAAATACTCCTGATATACAAATGTAGTAGAGTATTGACTTTGGGTGCTCTGTGAAAGAGTACGGAAAGAGCTATCGGCGATTCGCATCGTCAGGCAGGTTTAACTCCTTACGTCAAAAGAAGATTTTGTTTCTACTAATAAAGGTGCTGCATTCATTCTTAAATCCAAATGTTTCTTTTAAGTTAGGAATAAACACTACCTCTGTTTCTGATTCCTAATTGTTATTTTCCTTCATTTTTGAATAAAAGTTTTACAGAAAATTAAAAAAAAAAAAAAGATGTTCGGATTATCCGAAATTTCGGATTCCTGGGGTTCGGATTTCCGAGATTTTACTGTATTTGACAATTTCTTACCACAGAGCGTTTTCTGTTTAGCTTCGTAATATAGGTAAGAGAATCAAACATACATTTGAGACTCGTTTTCACTGGTCGATTGAGTCCGATATTTAATACATATTTACGATTTGGGTGTCAATGGGAGTTGGGTGTTGGGAAAAATGTCGAAATATCATTTTTCTAGCTCATTGCGCTTAGGAATTGCTGTGTACACATGCGTGCGGTTAGGCAGACCGACAGATAGTCGGCCCTTTGACGGATTTAGTTTTCAATTAGATACAGATTTAAAATGTTAGTGATAAATCAACATGCCGAATTTCATACATCTTGCTCACTGCGCTTTGAGCTATTAAGTTCTTATGCGCACGGACGGACAGACTTCCTTTAAAGGATTTTGTCTAATATGTGATGGAAATCTACAGTTTCGGTATAATACCAAATATCAATAGCCTAGCTCATTTTTTTCTGAGTTATCGTGTTCAAACCAGACAGCCCGACAGACAAAGAGATATAATTTCAAAATTTGTGTTTTTCTGACCCTGGGAAGGTCTAAAACGTGGAGATTCGTGAAAGTCTTATGGTCGAGTTTTTTGGCGATTTCAATAATTTCTGTTTGCATACTTGGTATACGAAAAAATAAAAAAAAACTGCTAGATTACGGAAACAAAATCATTTAGTAATACTTAAACAAATGATGAAATCAATTTTACTTGCAATACGGACTTTAAACGTGAAAAAATTACACAAAAAAACCACAGAGTGTGATTAAAGAAGATAAGGGTCAAATGTCAGTGGAGTTTTAAGGATTATCTTCTGAAGTCAATAACACTTCATAGCGTTTTTAAGCCCTCTTAAACAACTAGGAAACATTTCCTCAAACATAAATTACCGAATATATTTTCTGAAGATGCATTTTAAACAGCCCTTCAGAAGAAATAATCCGCAAGAAAATACCTTTTGCAAACGAAATCTTCATCCCAAAACGCTCCGGTGATCGTACAAACAATGCCAAAAGGACTATTTAAGATAAAAGGATTTTGACAAGTGAGCTTGGAGCTGGGGGGAGGGAGGATTTATTATACTTTTTTATTATTCTTCTTCCTAAAAGAAGAGGAAGTCTTTTTCTTCTTCACTCATATCACGCCGACTTTTGAGTTCATTGAGCTACCGGTGTTGTCATAGTAACGAAAAGAAACTAGATTGCAAATTTAAGCCATATACTATTGCACTACTTTAAGTGTCTGAATACTTGATCTGAATTAATGAACCGATGACTTTTTATTAAGGGTAGTTAGGTTTGTGTTTAAGTCGAGGCGATTTGCTTTGTTTACCTTTGGAAATAATTGCTTTCATATTTAATTAAAAGATTAACATATTTATTTTACTTTCCTTAAAGAATATTTGTGTACATAGGATTGGATTAAGTTTGTTATGATAATGAAATGAAATATCATGAAAATAAAGACCTAAATGCTTGCTTTCCTGTATTGCCTTTCAAATTTTGTTGTAATTAGTTATTTGAAATATTTCATTATTTGTAGAAAATAAACTTAGCAGCCTGTAGACAAAATGAGAGGTATTATAGCTGCAATGAATTATTCGCTGTAAACTGCCACTGGTTGCTGCTAATTCAACTAACAGATAAAGAAACGACTGTTTTTGTTAAAAGGATATCCAAGTATCGAATTACTGAAGATAAACAGTCCATTTACTAATATTTTATAAATGCCATATGGCTATATCCAGTGGCGAATACAGAGGGTGTGCTATGGGGCTTCAGCCTCTCCCAGAGCTAAACCAGAATTCTTGATTCTTTTTTCAAATCACTACATCAGTTTGTTCTTAATATCCTTTTATAATTAATAAAAAACATGGCAACATTGCTTTCAGGCTTGACAGGCTCAAAATTGTCCCTCTTTTGTAGTCATTCCAGTCGCACTTGTAGCGTTAATGCGGTCGAAAACATTTTTTTTCTAGTTATTTCATCGCGTTTTTGTTAAATTATCAAAAGTATTGTAGTATCCTTCTTGATTTTTGTTGTCAAGTGAGTAAATTTAGAGTGATTTTGCTTACATAAGCATGAGGTCACGGCGATACAAAATTTTTCTAACATCAGCCTCCCCCAGACCAAAATCCTGGATTCGCCACTATCTATAACGAAAATAATTAGTTGGTGAGAACCAGGTGTTATAAAATAAAGTACGAAAAGATGAACTAACTGGTAAGAAGAAAATACCTCAAAGCCATATCACTTTGTTACTTCAGAATAGCTTACTGTTGAATTTTTTCAACATTTAGATTCATATATATCCCAAGAATGTGTTCTAATCATTCACGACATTTCCATATAGTGAACAAGTTTGACAGATTAATTTGTTCTTCAGTTTGAATGAAAAAGTTAATATCTGGCGAATTTCCACGAAAGTTTTTTTACTCAGAAAGTGATTGCCCCAAATTACGCTTTAAGTCAAAGATTCAAATTAGCAATTAATAAATATCCGAACTTAATTTTATTTTAAACACGTTTATAAAGTTGATAATCATTTCAAGCACAAACTTTTTTTATCATCAAACTTAACATTAAATCTGAGAAAGACGCAATTTTCATAAAAAAAATCGAAATATTTCAAAAAAAGATTACATTAATATCGTTGGAATCAAATAACGAAGGATGGTACAAACAATAACTTCTGAGAATATAATTTTGATAATGAAGTCGTAAAAGTAATTATTTTACAAAAATAATAATTTCTGTTTATATTAATGTCGCTATGTTTTTAATTTAATTTGAATATACTCGTTATTTTTACTGTCATTTTTTTTCTTTGATGCCAGCACAAAGCAAGAATCGAGATAGATTGTTCAATATAATATTGTGGTAAAGATTATTGGCATGTATGTTAATGTCCTGTTCAGTAATCGATTGCAAAAGCTCGGTGATAGAAAAACTATAAACAAAAGAACTATAAAAAAACTATAAAGGCAGTAAAGCCGGTGGAAATTTCCCGATATCAGCATGACATAGAAATTTCGAGATTAAATGTTCTGCTCAGGTGTTATCCCGAACTAATCATCCAAATGCTTCTTTCTTATCAGAGATGTTTAAATCATCTCCGATAACTGATTTTATAGATCTAAGCCGGAATTTCGGTACAAGAAACAAACTCAACGGTTTCATCCAACTACGATATACAGTCCTAATTTCTAGCCTAAAAGATGTCTGCATTCATTGTTAAAGTGCTTAAATGCCAAAATCATGAGAAAAGAATCTGTTACTACTTTTGAAAGGTTTGTTTTTAACGAATTACGGAGAGGGAATTGCTTTCCGCGTTTAAAACAATCTATAAATTCTCTTCTTTGGAAACAAAATGCACGGCTTACATAAGTCACACGCATTTGTAACTTGAATACCATGCATTTTTCAGTAACCGAAAGTATGATCAGAAACGAACAATCACCCTGAACTTTAATCCTTTCACTGTTCGACCTCCTCCTTCAGGTACCTGTTGACTAGTGATGTATAGTCTCACTAATAGCCGTGGTCCGAAGAAGAGATGATCACGAAAGGCAAGGGCACTCCCAGAGCGAATTTTTCACCTGCCCATGCGGGCAACTCGAGTGGGCTCTCGGCCAATTACGTACGAATGACCCCGAGTGAGACGATTGCCTACCCACGAAAAGCAAGATGTGTTCGCTCGATCAACAAGTGAAAAGTTATAGTCAAAGAGCAACGTTTTCTCTGGAAACGATCACAACTGGGATTCAAGCATGAAACATAAATGATTTCAAACATGGAGATTTGACGACTTATGCGAAATTTTCAGCTGAAAGTAAATTTGGAAGAGAAGTGCGACGATGAACAATTACAAAATATGTTATGGTTAAATAAATTGGGCGCAGATATTCAATTGTTATTTAACTTTAAATTACGCATTTTGAGAAATAGATGTATTTGGCAAAACATTACAGGGCAATTTTAATATTCCATCTTTTCAAAATTCTTTATTGCATTATAAATCATCTATTGTGAAAAGGATTGATTTCAATACAATTTTCAGCAAATTACACATGCTTAGATACGGTTTCCAATAGTGAACCGAAATATTTAAAACTCCGGTTGGCCCCCGATCGCATAATTAGGTCCAATGCACAGTTTTTTATCATATGCTGCGGTTTTGAGTTACTTATATTTTTGTGCTTTATTTTTATTTGTACAGCAAAAATATTATTTTAAAATATATTTCTTAAGTCTAAACATTTGAGGTATAATCAAATAATTTATTTAATTTCTGCCGTTAAAAGTTAAAAGAAATTAGAAACTAAAATCAATTAACAATGAAAGTTTAATATGCAGACTAACTTTAAGTTGGATTAAGAAAACAATTAAATAAAGTCAAAAATCAATGGAGGGAAACTTGACGCAGATTTTCAAACAAGAAAACGATTTTGGAATGCCATCTGGGCTTATTTTTATCAAATCTTTGAGTGTTTGATGACCAGCATGTTCACTTCCTCAGTATGTAATTTGTGCATAATTCATTTAAAACAATTATTATGAAAAGTTTACTATGTAGAAACGTGGAAAAATTAAGAAATTTCAACAGTTAACGTTCACAGCGAATTCTGCAGGAACATGACAAAATGATATATTTCCTCCACTTAAAAACAATGGTAATTGCTGTTGGAAACTTCACAATGTTCTTAGTTAGTATCCTTTGAACTTGCACAACAAACAACTTCATAGAGACAAGGAAAGCAAAAACAACAACAAAATTCTTTTCTTCGCAAAAAAAACCGAGAGATTTTTCAACCTTACGTCACCCCAACAAAAGCCAGGCAAATCGCGATTAAGACAAGAGATAACAAATCCGAGCTCTGAAATGCTTGGTAACGCTAGGCTGGCTGCCGACTATTCGGAACGCAGGCGTTTTTTCGCGCTCGCGCTCTCGTAAAATCGCGAATGGGTTTCCTTCGAAGTTCTTCTTGCAACCACGCCCTTCCTGCAACAATCTGTGGTCATTGTTTGTCCAGGAAGATACGCGCTTCTGTTCAGAAGGACCAGCCTACCGTTAATCCTTGCATAACGTGAGACTGCTGTTCCGCGGAAGGTTGTTCTTCCTGTGAAATAATGGTTTCAACTGCAACAAATCAAGATTAAGTTTTGATGAGCTTTGAAGTTAATAACGTTTCTGGAAAGAAATTTAAAAAAAGAATAGGCTGTGTTTCAAATGCATTTTTTTGTCTCTGCTGATACGTAGGCAATGGCAGATACCTTCGCTGCTATTTTTTCTACGAATTAGCAGATGCTATTATCTCTTCCGCAAGGCATTGAACAGAAAATTACAGTCTTATTATTTTCTACATGTTCCACACAGAAATATTCTCAGAAAAGAGTAATTTTCTGCCCTCAATATTTCTGAATCCATAAATATTTATACTTTTTATTAAGCAAAGAAAAGGGGGATATGTAGGAGAAAAAATTTGAGCTTTGATTTGTCAGCTTTTTATTATAACGGGTATTATAATGGCGACAGCTCTTTTTAACGATTGATATTTAAAAACTTTAGAGACCCAACTACATTGTAAATTCCAGCAATTAGTCAGCGAATAGTTACATGGTTGAACCAATTTCCTGTTCAATGTGAAATACTAATCAAAATAATTAAAACTAGCCTTTTTAATTTCTGTTCGAGCAAAGCGACGAAAGACACGTTTAATCATGATTTTTTAGCAGCTTTTTCCTCTTCGCAATCTAATTATGTATCAAAACAAACCACTTTCCTCAATTATTTAAAAAAGATCTCATTCTTGCATATAAATGATGAGTTAGTTTGCAAATGAACTCTTAAATGAACACTCCACCAGGAAGAAACTGGATTGTCAAATCATAATAGTCTTTATATATATACACACACATTTCCAAACAGAAAATCTAAGTAAATTAACTTCTCCACCGTAATATCATTATCGAAAAAATTAGTTTTGTTGGAAAATGTTATTGTGGTCACATTTGTATGTTCTCATGCATTTCTGTAATTCAGAGGTTCCCAACCTGTGTTACGCGTACCCCTGGGGGTATGCGGAGGGCCATTTCATGATAAGCGAAATCAAAGTTGTTAATGGCGGAAGAAAGAAAATACAATGAATTAAAAAAGTTAGAGAATTTTGTTTCTCCAAGTGAATACTTGCTATTTAATA
This sequence comes from Araneus ventricosus, assembly GCA_013235015.1. Lineage (NCBI taxonomy): Eukaryota > Metazoa > Arthropoda > Arachnida > Araneae > Araneidae > Araneus > Araneus ventricosus. The sequence goes on along the minus strand of BGPR01006269.1, from coordinate 48,214 downwards.
ACTATATCACTTAAATATTTGATTATTACGAAGTTTACGTTTTAGCTGTCCTTATACGTTTAAATGAAATAATTACAATATTGTTTTTATTTGCTTTGGCGTTGAACTAATACTATTGTAAAAATGGAAAAAGATGTAAAATCCAAAATAAGTTCTGCAAATATTATTAATTCGAGTCATTTCACTTGTAAGCAAACTTAAGCTAACCTTAACATTATTCATAAAATTTCTTTGCATAAATGGGTGGTTTGGTGGAGAGTTGGATATGATAGTAGGGGGTACGCGAAAAAAAAAAGAATAATCAAGGGGTATGCGAGAGGAAAAAAGTTTGGGAACTCCTGCTCTAATTGATTGATTAATCGGTTAGAATCCTATGTTAAAGCTAGGCGAGGCTGTTTGCGGACGAATTTCATTATCTTGAAATATCAACACGGCGAAAATACACATGTGAGCTTGCACCCCCTCTTAGAACTTCCACATTAAACAAACGGAAGGACAGTTGACGATGGCAAAATGATCGTCTATTAATTATAATAACTATTATTTAATTAATTAGTTTTAATTATTAAAATAACTATTTTAAATTGAACACGTACTTTATTTGACACTCTGCCATGCATTTAAATAACGAAGTCTGTATTTTACAAAATAAATTTACATCTTCAAATCTTCTTCTCATGCATATAATTAAAGTTATAACTCTGTGAAATTATTTAGGCCAAGTGGTTCAAACATACCTTTAGCTACAGAGATTTAGCACAGAAGAATACATGTTCTTTGAATCAGAAAGAATATAATCCTTTTCCGTAAACATCCGTAATCACTACTGGCTCTGACCTTTTTCATTCGATATTACTAGGAAATAACCTCTTGCGTTGTAGCACTGTTTTGTGACTGTTCTGACTGTGTTTTCATTTCCAGTGTATACATTTTTTATTATTTCAAATTAATATCATATAGGAACGTAACAAATCCTAGGTCACGTTCTGAATTAACAGGGAATCTTTTCCTGCTAAACGAAATTCACATAAAACAGTGCTTGTTTGGCATTAATATTTCCTTTTTAATATAACAACCCTCATCTTTTAATGACAAAAGATATAAATTGGTCTCTTAAAAAACTTTTTTAGTTAATATGCATCAGATATAGATAATATTTCTTAACCTACTGGGGTTATAGTACATGTTCGGATATATTCTCTTAATTATTTAAGAAATGATAAATACAGGTGTGGCATATTATAATTCGACATTCATAACAGCAATTCTTTGCAACTAACTATTGAAATCATTTATTTTCCTACGAATGTACTATACATACATATTAACAATACATAATGAGGATATCTGGATTTCTCCCAGCTCATTACAAGAATGGTCAGCAATTTTACTACATTTTAATGACGTTGTTAAAAATTATCCTAAAGACAGTGTTGGTTGTACTCTTGTCAATAGGCTGTTTTGGGATGCATAACAGAGTTTGATGCCTGAAAATGTCAGAGTTGGTGGAGTGTTTATAGAAAAGGTTTTACTAAGTTGATTTCAGAGGGAGGCTTAAATCATTAAATTTCTAATGAAACGTTAATATTTTTTCTGATAAATTCTTGCAGAACACCACTTAAACGAAACGAAATTATTTCGCTATTAAAGCCAATTGTAAATTTAGTAAGATATGCAAATGAATAAAAAATTTTATTTAATGTCAACGGCTAAAGTTAGCTGTCCTTCACCAACTCTAAACATTTCTAACTACATCTTTGAGTCATGTATTGTGTTAAGAGTGCATTTAAAAATTAGTCCCAAAAAAGTTCGTTTAAAACAATATCGTTCAAACAATATGAAAATTGAGAAATATACTTAATTTAAAATGATAAAAAGTCGTTCTCGAACACGAAGATGAATAGGCGAAATTTACTTCAAGATATGTGACAAGCATAAATTTGTTAATAGATAAAAATATCATAACAGCATATTTTTTCCAGTCGAGGGAACTCTTAATAACAAAACAAAAAAAAGCTCTTAGTTCAACAATCGTTCAAAATGTGTGTGAAATTTTGTCTTTTTTAGACTGAATCAAAGTGCGCTATCAAATACAAACGAAAAACAAGCAAGTGTAATTACCATCGCATTTAAATTTTAGCATAAATCTAGAAGTTAGTTTCAAAATTAAAGAACAATGTTGTTTATGAATGATAATGCATCGTTTAATATCTCAAAATAAAAAAAAAGTTTGCCGAAAGTACTTTTTTTGTTTATACTTCGATAAAAAAATATTTCATTTCAATTTTTTTTTCAAATTTCAGTCATAGTAAGCTTATCTTATTTCAGTGAAAAGAGAATTTTCAAAAGTATATTTATTTATACTGAGATAATCAAAAAATAACTAGTTAAAATCTCATATTATTCTTACAGATTAAATTTTTGAAAGTAGCAAATAATAAAGCAGAAATATTTTCAAAGAGATTTTTAATTTTTTAAAAAATATTTTCTGTAAAACTATACGTAGTTAGTTAAAATAGATTCATATACAAGAATTTATTTTTGTGAGTTATGAATTTTTAATGCTGCCATTTTATGATGAATACCTTCCTAAAACAAAATAAATCAAAAGATTCTCAGCCATAAGAATATTTTTATGATTCATCATGTTAAACAAAGGAAAGTTTAAGGGAAATTCTTCTTTGATTTCAATCAATTTCCGTGCAGAAGAATACAAATGGGCCCGCATTTCTACCCAGACAGTAGGATTCAATCAATGACATGTTCCATTGCTTAACTAGACTAATTTATTTTTTCAAATGCTTTTTTTACAGAATAAGCGATTTCTATGTACAATGCAAGGAAATATTAGATAAAATCGTCTGAGCTTGTTTATCAGGATTTTATTTAAATTTCTGTCGCATGTCGATCATATCTTATTTGAATTTTGTGATGTATAATTACTTCAATGCTTAAACAAATGGCAGCTTGTCCTGTTGGATAATTTAAATAAACACTGAATGTAACTGGTTAAAGAAATTAGAAAGCATTTCCTTTTCTGACTGGCGCAGATGTTATAGATAAACCTATGTTAAACAATTGAATGAGCTTAAAATGAGATTAATTGCAAAGATTGAGCATTAAATGTTTGTTAACAATAGAAAGTTATTACAAATCTGATAACCTGATCAGCCTCTGATATGAGTTTAGATCCAAATGCAAAACTAAAGATATACGTAGTTTATTTTGGTGAAATTTCTGATTGCACTAATGTCTTCACAAAAGAGATGATGGTCTAAAAACAACTTGTTAATTTTGCGATGGTTGCAGAATTACTTGCGATACATAATTGTTTTCATGAAAGATGATTAATGCAGACAGACGCTTATATTGTAATATCTTCTTCCAACTCCAAATAATCCGTAAATAGGAAATGAATTCTGAAAAGATTGTGAAAGAAAAAATCTGACACAAACTGAGCAATAGAAATAATATGGTTAGGTAAATTGTAACAAATACTTTTCTACAGCGTAGGTTGTATCGTGAGTTTCATTTTAAGAAAAATGGTGAAATAATTTCTTATTTCTTATATTCATAGTCTTCCACAGTGGTGTTAAACTTTTTTTAGATTATATATATCCTGAAAGTTAAAGAATATGCATTGTCTATTGGCGCCAAAGATTGGCAGGTATGTTACCTTTACTTTGTGAGAGAGAAACGCAAGGGCAAATAATAAGAGAATGAGAGGGTTTTAGTAATTATTTTAAATTCAGGAGATAGTTTATATACATTGATTTACTTCGATCCATTGCTTTGAACCAATACTATTTTTTAAACACTATTTGCTATATTACTTTCGCTTATTATTATTTTTTTCGTGTTAAATTTCCTTCCGATGTTTACATTCAACAAATAAATTCATGCCCACTAACACGCTTCCCTAATTCATTAACCCTTTTTACATAGGTGCAAAAGTGCATGTATTCTTAAGCTTGCTAGCATGTCCTTAATTTGCAGTATAAATAATTTAATATCTGAACAGATTGGAAAACCAATTTTTTTATACAGAAATGAAAGTAAAGTGAAATATTTTGAGACTTACTTAAAATTTTGTTTTGACAGCTTTTGTATGTTAGTAAGTTATGAAAAATGCTTCAAATTCTAATAAATTTACTAATCCATCAATTAAGGAAGAAGATGGAGGCTTCACTATAGTATGGCGCCATTTTTTTTGTCTTAGCCGAATCAGATCGGCAATAGTTTAATCCTTCTTTTGATGGCAATTTTCCTTTGTTTTTTGAAGCGTATTGAAAAGAACTTTGGAATGAATAGGGAATAATACTGCCCTTCTAAGCTTAAAAGGTGTATCTCAATTTTTTTTAAATTTTCAGATGATTTTTTTTACTTATTAATGTTTGTGAGCTTCCCGACATCATTCCTAAACAAAAAGGCCGTATCTTATTAAGAAATAGTTGAAAACCATTAAAGAAAAAATGTAATATTTGTGAGCTGCTCACAAACATTACTAAGTAGGAAAAATCGGAAAAGTGAGATACGCATTTTAAGCTTAGGAGGGCAGAATAGCTTTTGCAGCTGAAAATCCCTTTAATCAGTCAATAAATCAATCAATCCAATTATGAATTAATCATGGACAGAAAGCTATATTTTCCACAATATTTCTTGATAAAAAAATCAAATTTATCATATTTAAAATTTCGCACTACAGTGATGTGTTTATTTGTAAAAATATTATGTTTTACAAATAAAAAAAATAGAATGTTTATCTTTATATCAACTGAAAATCATTAGTAACGCCTGATCAGTGGAATGGGTTAGTAAAGGAACAAAACATCACCCGCGATATTACTCGAACATTAATGTTTAACGATCATAATTGGCTAGCGAGAGGAAAATATGTCAAGTTCTACATTTTTAACTATTGTAACGCGACATCAGTTTCTCATTATGATTATTGTAATGATATATTAATGAGTTAAGAGGAAAACCATCTGAAGATATAAATAACATATGCAGTCGCTCGCGAAAATTGCTCACCCATTCATTTCTCATCACGAATGAAAGTAATTTGGATTAGTTTTTTAAGCATTACTGATAAATACCACGTAATTTCTTCGAGATATATTGTTTATGCTGTCTATATTTGTTTTAATTTCCACACTTTCAAACATAATAATAATTCTTACTATATTTCGCAGATATTTGAGTTGTTTAGAAAAATACAAAGGACTTTATTGCAATTTTCTTGGAAGTTTGTTTAGTTAATGTTCCGTATTGAAATTACACTAAGGCTGTATTTGGATGGACATCCTTTGAACCGTAATATGATGACAAATGAGCTGGTTCTCGTGAAAATAAATTCTTTTTTAAAACTAATCTTCCAAGAGCAACCAGTATTACATTAAATATGGCTTTTCTTCTATATTTGAAAGACATATCTGTATTGAATCGTTATAAATCCCACAATATAGGAAGGAATTTGAAAGTGCTTTGGAATTTGATTAAATAAATTTAAACGGTCAAACTAGCCAGATCTTGAGGGTAAAAGGCATTATAGATATACGCTAGATTTGCTCTGAATATTATACTGGTACAAAGAAATATCAAATACAACTTAACCATTTCAGTCGGTGCAAATCTAACACTTATGAATTCTTTTCAAACGTTATAATCAGATATTGCTCTCAGATAGGAATATTACAATTAATGTCTCTATTCTCTAAGAAGACTAAAGAAAAAGAACTAGTGATCATAAGAGTGCCCAAATCTATATGGTTCTCATTTAAGAACTGAATGAACACCCCCCACCCTCCAAAAAAGCCAAAAATCAGTGGTTTAGGAAGATATACGAACAGTCCACAGAATAAAAAGTTTCAATCGTCGATGTATAATGATTCATTCGAAATCGTGATGCATATTAATTACAAACTGTAAGTAGTATAGTAGGGCAATGGATTCTGTAAATTGCCAAAAACACAAAAATGTCAATTTCATTTTTGCAAAGAGTTCTAAGGACATTTTTACCAGATGTTTTTCTTCTTAATTCTGCATTGTTTGTATCGTTTGTTCCTCTGTATTCTGAAAATATGGAAAATATAGGATACTGTAGGTAACTGGCTTTCTTATGACCTCTAACTGTCAATACAAATTGCTTTGCAGAGAGACATTAACGGTATGATACGTTTCGGTGAGTAATCATGTTTTTTTTAAAAAAATCCATTTAAATTCTACATACATTTCCCAAATCCCATATCAAATAGTAATTATGTCTCTTTAAATTTGTCCGAGTATTGAACAAGATTGCTTAGAGAATCTGAAATGCGGAATGCATGAAAAGCAAGATGGAAAGCAAAAAAAAGCTATTTTTTGTAAAAATAAAAGCTTATCTGTTAAGTCGAGGACGGAATGCAAATATTATACTATTTTCTGGCTTGCAAATCGAAAAATTTTGAATTATTCTGTATCCTTTAAAATGTTTTTTAAATTTCAAATAAGATACGCATGATTTGAACATAAACTTCAGAGAATTCAATAAAGAAATTTCCCCTTCTAGCCATTGTTTTGTCAAAGCAAATGTATAGAAAATGCAAAGCAAATGAAGGATTGACAAAAGAATTTAGTTTATTTCTCAAGGTGCACCGCCAAGAGGTACAAGGAAATCCACTCACTAACCGTATTTAACTATTCCAGAACAAGGATACTAAATAAAGAAAAGTTTTATTTCCCCTTTGAAGTTTCATATCACTTCAAATTCACTAGTAAGTTACGATAAACAAAAAAAACCTGATGAGTTTTTCTACTATTTTCCATTTAAGTTGTTCTATAGAGTTTCTTATAAAAGCGAAAAAAGTTCTTATTAAGTTCTTGACCAATTTACTAAAGAACGCTGTTGAGTTTTAAGATAAATGATTTAGCGTCAATTAGAGCAATTTTAATTTAGGAGGAAAACGTTTCAGTTCAAAAAGATTAGTATGCTAACTTATCATACTTCATCTTCAGGTGTCAAGTGTTTTTGTTATATCATTGCAAATAAACTGGATTACGCAACCGATACTTAATTTTTTTTAAATGTGCAATATTTTCAACCGACTTACAAAATTTTAAATGCTAGCTTTCTTTCAAAATTTAAAATTTAATTCTTGTTTTCCTGCAAATATGAATTCAAATAATTGATTTCGAGTCTTAAAATTTACTGCAGAACAATTGCTTCGTAATGAGCACAGCTATATTTTTAAACTATAGAAAACATGGTCTTTAATTTTATCCGTTAGTTCCAAAAGCTGTAGTTGAAAGTTGTACAATATCTTCTGCCAGCTGTTTAAAATCCTTAGAATAGCAATACATTAGGCTTATTAACATATTACATGCATAATTATGTCTCCTATAAAATATCGTTTGCAACACAAAAATTTATTTATTCTTATTCTCAGGAATAATATCTGAAAAGTAAAAAGCGAAATGTTGCATTTAATATTTAAACAGACCACACTAAAAGCCGAAACGCTTAAAATCTGGTACATTAAAATTGTTTCTGTTGAGTTGATTCATTGAGTTCACTTGAGTTTAGGTTCAGTGGTGCAAGATCCAAGTTTGTGGCCATTTTGCATCAAACATATGGTAAAATATAAAACTGCAGGTGTAAACTGTTTCAGACCAAAGAAAAACGAGGTCTGATAGAAGTTAAAAGATAAGAACCGTAAAAGGCAATGGAACAAAATACGAAACAAAATATTATCTTTAATTCTATTTAAACCAGATCAACTACTTAAAGAGATCAAGCATTTTATTAGTTTTCTAACTTGCTTTTAAAAACATTTAAGTGATGAGTGGTTTTTAATGAGTTCAAATGAAGACATCTTATAAATATATTTTGCAAATATATTTTCAACCAACAATTTTTACTACAATGGCGATAAAAGAAGGTGCTTCGTCGCTATAATCCAGTCCCTTAAACTTAGTATAAGTTCCCTCTGGCCTCTGGTTATAATTTCCGTTAGGTCTACCACTTCTAAGTACTATTTGCTTGTTTTTTAATCTCTACTAAAAATTTCTGTGCTGTTCCCGAAAAAATGCAATTTAAAACAATTACTGATATGAAATATTTGTATATTAAAGATAAGCATCATGTATATATTGACCACATATCCCTTTATTATGAAATAAACATTACATGATTTAAAAAGAAATGAATAATTTTTTGCATTTTAATAATTAAACTGTACTATGTCATTGCATTCTCTAAATGAATGCTTTTAATTTTATTAGTTGTCATTATGGTTTCGAGCTCAGGAACACCAAAGTAACTGGCATAAAAAATATTCCAGCAAATTGTAATTTAAGCGATGAATAATATTATATCAAATTCATTAATTCGATTCAATAAACTCAAAGTAAAAACGGCAAATTGAGATAGCTCAAAATATTAAATTGGTTTTGGTAGAGGAATGACGAATGCTAATGGAAAATGGATACTTCAAGAAGAATTTACTCATGTGTAACAAAGAGGAACCCGAGACAGCCTGAAGAAAACACAACAAAGCTTCTAAATGTATTAGATTCCAGACAGCTTTTTCTGCATCATTCTATAGTTTACCAAATTCCAAAGAATTTGGCATATTAAGGTAATTTTTTTAAAGTAGCTTTACCTAGGTCATAATTGAGATTTCATTTTCCTGTTAATTATTTAAAGAATGCAAATGATTACAATACTCTAACATAATGGAATTTATTCCGTTTTAGTTCTCAAATTATTTTAACAGCTTTAAAAAGTTTAACTACGACAAACTCAAATAGTTTCCTTTTGGAAACCTTTCTGTTCATTATTTGAATGCTTGAACAAAACTCAAAAGTTAAAATTTGAAACCAAATATTTTAGCCTTATCTAAATCTTTTAAATAATATAAATAAATAAATAAAAGTTAACCAAAATAATAGCAAATTTTGGTAATAGTGTTTTTAATGGTAAAGTTGTTTACTACTTATGGTAACTTCCATAACATTCTTTATCACCGTGATCCTGCGTATCTACCATACGTTTAGCGCAGTTTAGCCAAAAATGGCTCTTGCGCCATTAAACCTCAAACAACCAACCATAACATTCTACAGAATGAGGTTTGAATTATTTCATGGAGTATTGCATTAGAATTCTTTCTTGTATTTTTTTCTTTTTTTCAAATCAATTTATGTTGATTCCCATTACAATCGGTTTCCACCTAATTTAATTTAATCCAGGTCTTATAAGAAATCCATTTACTTTTTTGGAAATTATTTGATTACAGACTTTGCCCTTAAATTTGCCAACCAATTAGAATTCATAATTTTCTTTAAAGGAATCATGGAGAATTAATTTCTATCACTGCAACTTATCTCAAAAATTCAATTAATTCTAACAAATGTAAAACCGAACTGATGAATGTACCTATTAAAATCAGCAAAATAACTTCCTCTTTTTACAATTAATTATGTTATAACAATTTTTACTGATTTTGATTTTCATTTAACTAAGAAGCGAATAATTTCAGCAAAATAATTTTCTCTTTTTACAATTAATTATGTTATAACTATTTTTACTGATTTTGATTTTTCATTTAACTAAGAAGCGAATAATTTGGTATTATACGCAACAAGAAATTTAATTATTATCAACGTTCAGTAGGTTTTAAATTTTTATGTTTCATATGATAATGATTAACTTGATTATGTAACGTTTCTTCTTGTATGAATAATGCACGAAATTAGTTTAATGGTAATGCTTAACATCATATTTCAATCCACGTGGTTTCAAGCAATATTTTTATTTAATCAAAATTTTTCAGACTAAAAAATAAGAAATAGGGTCTTACCTTCTATACTATCAACCATCCAGCACACAGCAGCCAGTAGGAAACAAATAATCCTATGACACTTCATATCTATCCCGATTAGCGGTCGAACCTCAAGTGTAAAATCAACAGTTCTTACGGCATAACCAGCATGCCGAAAAATAACTTATATCACACACACAAAAAAAAGGACTACAGTCTAAAAAGTTACTTCCGCAAACAAACTTCTGCTCTACCTTAACTCAATCGATGAACTTCCACAAGTTCAAGAAACTGTTCCTTTATGGTAATTTCACACGAAATTTATAGGGACACCACACAGAGAATCCTGAAGAATCCTAGACAAGGATTCATATCCAGCAGTGATATACCGAATCCGAAAAAGCAGTATCTCTTTATCCTTCCTCTGTGGCAAACCGTATCTTACCAGCTCTTGTTGGGTTTTGCGTGTGCTGGTTGATCGTGTTCGCTCGCAATAGTGAGTGTGGTGACGTCACAGACCCGGTTGGTAAGTCTTCGAGGCCAGTGGACAGGTTTGGATTCTTTTTTTCTTCACCCTTTTGTTTCGTTTTCTTCTTATCTTTACATTCGGCCACGGTTTGAGCTGTAGAGCGGGAAATTCGGTTTCTGCGCCTACATTTCTGGATTAAGAAGGCTTATGATCTGCTCTTTGTTTGCTGTCTGTCATGTCTATATCGGTTGCAGTTACAGACGGTGAAAAAAATAGTAAAGAATATGCTATTTTAGAATCCAAGACGCAGAAATGAGAAACCGATTGTTTTCACAGTTCACTAAAATTAGAACATACGGGAAATTCTTATCTTATTGAAATTATTCTCTAGAAATCGGGGTTAAAGGGCACTTCTATTATTAGAATTATGGAAAATTCAAAGTTTAAAACTTTTGTCAAATATTCGCTACATATATCACGAACACCACAGATATTCACACTGCTGATCAGTTAAGCTAATTTATCTTATCAGTTATGATAACAAATTAAAATCCTTAGAGAATTTTGAAGGTTAAATAGATATTTTCTATGTGTAAATAGCATCAGACGGGAAACTGAATATCTGAATGAACGAAATATGTATCTTCCTTCCCAAACTTCCGTTTTGCTAAATTATGCCTCTGACGCCATTAAAACCCTTTCACAAGTTTCCGAATACAGCGGATATCCCTTTCAAAACTACAACAGATAGTCTGTGAATTTATTTTGAGAAATCCTGTTAATGAGATTCAGAATTATGCCTATAATGACACACTCATCAGCAATTGCCTAGTTTATGAGAGAATTGAAAAGTATTCAGGACAATGCTTATTTTAGCCAACCAGTAGCTTATTGACTTAATACATCGCATGGCTGAGGAACTTCAGCTATCCTCAAACTGTGCTCTTAACCAACATTATTCAGAAACGAAATATAAATGGGGGTCAGTTCCCCCTGAAAGTCATTCAGAAAGGCAACCTTTCCCCAATATATAGAAGCTAAGACAGACTTCTACCTCACGTATTCTACCTAGGTACTCCGTGTCACCTTGGCCAAAAGAACCTGTCACATTGGAGAGTTATCATGAGTCTGTGGCTCATGAACTTGGCTAGTTCCGCTGCACCACATGGATAAATCATAACAACAACATGTTTTCAACAGGAGAAGCGTTAGAGTCCGCCCAAAGGGGGTGGCACGATCTGCCCGACAGAGAGGCACGATCTACTGTGCAAGGGGAGGGGCGTATTAATGACATCAAATTTTCCAGAGATCTTTATTTATCTACTAGTTGAATAGCCTGCTGTGTGAACGGGGTATAAAAATTCGTCCCACGCGGTACCCGGGGGGTTATAGCATCCCCAACTGGGGCCCTGCCTTCCTTTCCCCAATTAGGCCCACCCTGATTTTAAATCTTGCTTACCTTTAAAATTTAAAATTTAGGATCTATATATTTTTAGAAATACCTTCTTATTCTCTATAGAGAATCATTTAGCTTCCATTAACACCAATTTTATATTTTATAAGATGAGTCGCGGTATATTATAAATGATAGGAATTTAAAGTTGAATTACAACAGTAATACTTGTTTTAGATTTCATTATAAACTAATAAGATCCCACTATTGTGTAGAAATCCAAGTATGTTATTTTTTCGTGCAAATTTTAAATATTAATTTTGCTCCATTCTGTTTCTGTTTTTATGCTAAGATTTTAAAATTTGACATACAGTTTATATTAATTTGTGGTATTTTTTTCTCCAACGTTAGTTAAGAGAACTTCTAATAAAGAATTAAAAGTATTTTTAGGAATTAATTATTTAGTGCAAATGCTTATATCAAGAATTTCAAATTATTATCGGATCATAATTTTTAAATTTTCTATTTTCGTTTTAATATTTCTGATAATATTAATATTTTTAATTTAATTTAATATTTTCAAATTTAATTTCATATTTTTATTATAAATGATGACGGATGATGATTAATGATGCAGATGACATTCTACAATTTTTCAGCAACATTACTCTCAAAGATTTATTTAAAAGTCAAAAGTCTAACTACACATTCATGAATATAACTTCAAATTGTTGAGCATGAACTGAATTTATGATCCAAGATAAAACTCGGCGTTTCTCTTGTATGCAAAACTATTCCCTAAATGCACATTGCATCGAAACTTCACACATAGCCAAAGAACTCGATTATACGCTTGACGGAACTACAAAATAATTTTCATTTCCCAACTTTAGAAGATAATCTTTTCTTATTTTTTCTACTAATATCTAGAGCGAGATGTTTAATGGTTCCGAACAAGACCTTTAAACAAATTAGTCTTCATTTGCTTCCAATTTATATAGCAACACTCTTAGAAAAGGCCATTTTCCAACCTACTTTCAGATCTAACTAATTTTTTGAATAAGCAGTTAACCATAATTCACTGCAAATCGCTATTATTTGCTGTCATACAAAGAGGAGGGTTTTTTTCTTCATTTTCCATTGATGATGTACACCATAAGGAATGATGTTACTGACCTGTATATAATTCCATTTGTGTTAATTCTTTCTGTAAGATGAATCAGGGGCACTTTTCAACATTCATCGAAGATACGGAGAATCTATACCAATAGACAGTGGATATGTACATCTGATTTTGCTTTCTACAGGTAGGTAAGATTTTGGCACAAGTTCCAGTATAGTATGCTAAGCAAAACACAAGGTAAATTAAAAACTGAAAATTTTAATTTTAAATTTTAACGTAGGATTACTTTCCTCATTGGGGTTTCGAAAGGAATTTGATTCACTCTCCAAAACGCACAAAAAACGTTGTGTGTGTGTGTGTGTGTGTGTGTGTGTGTGTGTGTGTGTGTGTGTGTGTGTGTGTGTGTGTGTGTGTGTGTGTGTATGTGTGTGTGTGTGTGTGTGTGTGTGTGTGTGTGTGTGTGGGAGATCCTCTATATCTCGGTAACTATATATGTTGAAAACATAACTAATGTCTTATTTTAGAGATAAAGGGCAACAACAGAAGTTACAAAACAATGAAAATCGGAATTGTAGTTCAGCGACTACTGAGTCGCAAAGCTGGGCAAAAATACGCATGAATTGGTGACGCGATCCTCTATATTTCGGTAACTGCATATGTTAAAACATAACCAATGCCTTATTTTAGAGATAAAGGGTAACAACAGAAGTTACAAAAAAATTTGGAAATCAGAAAATAGTCACGCAAGTAAAGTAGTCCTACGCCTTTAACATCAGCGGCTGTTTGAAAAAGACAGCCTCCCGTCATTCTTTTTTTTTTTTGGACAGAGTAAAAGAACTACGTCATGGATTTTTTTCTACAGGCTATCTATCAAAGTGGGAAAAAAACTTTTTCGACATTTGCTAACGTTAAAGGAGATTTTTTGAAAAATGGAGCTTTTAAATTCTTCTTTTTAAAATTCTCTGAATTTTTTGGATTGTTTTTCTTAAATAATAAAGTATTGTTTCGTATTTTAGGCTTTTTTTCACTTTCTGGTATACGAAGTATACAAAGAGAAAGTATTGTAATCTTCGAAAAATTCGAAGTCGAGATTTTGGTGAATCTCCACGTTTTAGACCTCCCTGAGTCCGAAAAACACAACTTTTGAATTGTATCTGTCCGTCTGTTTGTGTGTCTGTGAACACGATAGCTCGAAAACGGCTAGAGCTAGAGGGAGGCAATTTGGTATGTGATCTTTACAAATAATTTGTAGGTTTCTATCGAATATTGGACAAAATCCATCCACGGGAAGTTTGTCTGTCCGTGTTTATGTGAACAACTCAAAAACTTAAATAAGCACTACACAGTTTTATCATCAGGAATGTAGGTCCGTATCAAAGTTTGGACGAAATCCGTTGAAGGCATGACTGTCTGTGATTCTGTATAATCGCATGCTTGTGAACACGATAACTCCTGTATGCAACGACTTAGATAAATGAAATTTGATATTTGGTCCTCTTATCTTAATTATAGATCTCTGTCCGATTTTGGTTTCAATCGATTGAAAAAAAGGCGTTCAAATTGCATATTCGGTTTCTTCACCATTCTAAGACGCAAAAAGGCGTGTTTTCCCCACCTGTGTTAGGGAATGGAGCCTGTTACTACCGCTTGGCGCATTTCCCTTCACCCCCACCCTCATTAGGCGTATGCGAGAAAATTTCGGGGAGATCATTCACACTGGTTTTCTGTGCACCTAGTTGGTACATCATAATGTTTTTAATAAATTAAATTACAGAATTTTTATTTCACTTGATAAGTTTTTTCCTATATTTCCTATTTCCATTCCTGATATTGCTGAAATACCTTCTCGCGCTAGATTCAAATTCATACTTTTTAAAACATGGCGAAGGACTTTAATTTTTCTTTATGACTGCAAATTTTCAACTTCGCAGTACCGAAACTACAGGCATTGTTTTTCTTTTATACATTACAACCAAAATGTGTCAAATAATATTCATTCTTTCTTCAAGTGTTTAATCGCATAAGTTTCTTCAATTTTTACAAATCTTAGGTTTGCAGATTCTTTCTGTTCTCTGTGTATTGTCTTCAATATAAAGTTTTTTATTAAAATTTTGTAAGCTTTTGACTTAGAAGTAACTGCCGTTAATAATTCAGCAATAATTTTAAGATATCTTTTATAGTTCATTCTTTCTAAACTCTCTATTGTTCTCACCTAATTTAATATAAATATTTTATCGCGTTTTCAGTATCACCTTTTGATTTCTTATTGTAATCCATTATTATTTTTTTTATTTTACCTGTGAGCAAAACTCCTTTCACACACTGACTAAATTATGACTCTTTATTCCACGAATATTTCCAAAAAAACGTAGCACGGGCATCAAAACTAATCAGTACAAAGCTAATCAATTCATAGCACAAACATACAGCAGATCACTAATAAATATCATTAACAGCACTTTCAATAGAGCTCAATGTTTATTTCCTCACCATCTTACCCATCGGTCAAAGCCGCAAAGACGACTGTCTCCGGGTTTGAGTAGCTTGCTTTTCATACTTTTTCTGACAGAATGTGACGTCAATTAGAAATCTCTAGAAGGCTCTCTAAATTTTCGTTCCCAAGAGATAGGACCACAATTCCTGATTTTCAAGAAGTTTCGTTTTGTAACCAAATTTGCCACCAAGTTGCAAAACGGTCGCCAAAGTCGCAATTCATTGGCTTGGATTCAAATAAAACCTCTGTAAAACTGTTTCTTGTCATAAGATTAGCAAGCAGGGAAACAACTCTACAGCTTCGTAAGAATATGATTCATATTAAATAACCAGCCACTCGACTTTCTTGTTATGCTTTCACGTGCGTGTTTTTACAGCGTGTTTTGCATTTAACAATCGTAGTTTAGTGAAGAGAATCAAGCATGCCTTCTGGACCTCTTCCCGTAGATCTACAATGTTGGTGTAAAAACCACACATCAAATCTCATTTCTCTTGCTTGGTATGTTTTTAATTATCACTCTCGCATGCTCACAGACAGACAAACAAACAGATAATCTACCCTCTGACAGATTTAGTCAAAAATTAAACACGGATCTACAGTTTTAGTGTAAAATCATCTATATATATAAAACGCTAAGGTACGTGGCACAGAAAAGAGGTTAATTTCTCTTTTGCCTATGGCAACGATGTGTTAGTTTACAAAACAAAACCGGTAGCCTCCTCCATGTTAGGCATAACTTCATAGTAATAGCCAGTTGCTAGGGATAGCGGTTATTGCGAAAATAACCGGTTTTCGGTTATTCAGGTTTTTCACATCCGGTTTAACCTGGCGGTTATAACCGCTCAAAATAACCGAGTTTTGAAATAGCCGGTCTTCGGGGTTTTTTTTATAAAAAAAAACGCCGTTTGTTGACAATATTTTTTATTAATATTGTGTTTACAGGAAATTAATCCATTGGCCAATATTTATCTGTTCATAAAGACTCTCTCAGCAATTCGCCAACCAACAGACGCCTCGAGGAAGCAGTTGTTGATGATTGGCCTCCTAAGATGATGAAATTCAAAGCTTCATAACTTTGTAAATTTTAGTCTAATCGAAACTAAAATCGAGCTTATATTCTGATCCGGTTTTTTCACCCGCTTATTGGATTTTTAAAAAAATAACCGGTTATAACCAGGACAAAAAAATAACCGAAAAAAAAAACCGGTCAACCGAAACAATAAAACTGGTTTTTGGTTAAAACCGGTAGGTTTCTCCCATCCTTACCTGTTATTATATTCGTTCCGGTGCAAAATAACTTTTCTCCAAAAAAAATTAGTTTAAGATGAATAATTTACAATATTTCTTACAATATAATGAAACTTTGGATGAAATTATTCAAAAGAGTTCAATGAAGCAGATGGGCTTAGGTGATACAGAGAACTTTTAGATAAACGTCAAAATAGTTTAAGTTAGCGAAGATAAAATCGTGTCATTTCACAAATGGAGGTGAACATTATGGTGATTACTATTGTTAGCATTGTACTTTGGCTGCTTTTCTGTTATGCGCACACCACTTGGCGCCTTTTTTTTTTGCAAATTTTCTTGGAGCGCTGAATCGCCAGTTTGGCTCTAAAAGCGTCAGAAAAATCATGGTATGCATATAACCGAGTGCAGATGATCTGGGCGGAAGCAACTAGTACAGTAAAATTTGCCCATCTACCTTGATGTGTTTTTGAGTTATATAGTTGGCATATGCTCGAAAAAACATATCGACAAACAATTCCCTCGCTGACAGATTTAGTTCAAAATCTGATTCATGTCTACAGCCCTAGTGGCACAAGCATATGCCAAATTTTACCTATCTAGCTCGTTGAGTATTTGAGTTATAGTGTTCACATGAACACGGACGGACAGAAACACAGGCTTCCTTTAGAAGGTTTTCCTCTACAATTAGATAGGAATTTACAATTTTGGTATATAGACCGCATGTTAAATATCATGTATCTTGATTGTTGCTTTCCTATGTAATCCTGTTTACAGATACACAGAGAGACTTAATTCCGAATTGTTTTTGCCAATTCAGGGAGGTCTAAAACATGGAAATTCGTCGAAATGTAGAGATTAGATTTTTATTCGGTTACGATACTTTCTATTTGTATAATTCATGTACGAGATAGTAAGAACTAAATTGTTAACTATTTTAAATGTTTATATAAATGAATGTAAACAAATCTTTTGAAAGCAGATTCCTATTATTGCGGAAATCATTTTCAGTGTACAGTAGAACTTCGATTAAACGTCTCCGTCGGCGGTGACGGAAAACTGAATAGACGGATAACAGAAATCTCTTAATACATGTGTACAGTAGCGGGGTTTCACTGCTGGCTTGGGACAAAAATGAAAATAAATTCCTTTAAAAGTGAATAATACATGCATGTTGAATTTAATTTTACAAAACGATCAATATGAACTTCAATACAAGAATAATTGTTGTAAAATGTAGTCGTAATCGTAGATTTTAATCCTTTTATTTAAACGCATAACATTGAATATATACGGACAAAGGCACAATTATTGACAAGGAAACAGAATATTTACATTCAAAGGCATAGAAAAGACGGTCCCTAGTCGGAATTCTTTTTTCAAACATTAAACTAACAGAAGACTAGTTGCCATAATCTTAACTAATTTTCCAAAAGATAAAACATGATCAAATAAACTAAAATAGGAAGTGGATAATATAATGTCAGTGGCAACAGTAATAATGAACAGAAATGTATGGTAAAACTATAAACCTACGTTACTTTTTTTTGTTTTTCAGGCGATGACGGATAACAGAAACTGATGGTTAAACGAGTGACGTTTAATCGAAGTTTCAATGTATGTAACAATTTTAACCACGTATTTAAACACACATTTATGCACCAGAATGAATTTTCGCATGCTCAAAAAGTAATCATGCGACTCAACTTCCTTAATGTTCTAGAATAATTATAACTTCGGTAGTTCATACATTCGTTGAAATACTCATTGTCATTGCAAAAGAAGTAATAAAACATTTAGAAGAAAAGTGGCAAGCACACATTTTCTATCCTTTATTTTGAACGCTAGCTAGATCATTTAGCGACTGCTGACTATAATATAAAAATGAAGTCATATGATTCTGGTTGGCTATAATTAAGTTCTAAAACCATCCATGTTTGGGGCAGTAGAATGATTCATTCTGTCCATAGTCCCATCCATACTCCCATGAGCTGACTATGGGAAAGTGGAACCTCTCCATAGGCGTCTTCTTGTAACGATGATTTAAATACAGTGCTCTGCCTTCACCGTCATGGCTGATACCTGTAACGGAAAAAAAAGCAAACCAAGTCGTTGTAAAATAACACTAGTTGATTTGCCTCTGAGATCTGTGCCTCATTAGCTTTAATGACTTACTAATTTTATTTCTTTCAAATTCTGAGAACTATTTTTTAAATTTAAATTATCATCTGTATTTAGTTTGTCTTAAAATGTTTTTACTTCCATTACTTTGATATGGAACATACATACGTACTTACATTGATACATACATATGAAGCGGCTATTTATTAGGAATATTACGAATATAATAGCCCAGATCCTCCTGTAACTCTCTGACGTCACCAACAATAAAACTCGCGCCATAGCACTGCGAGACGTTAAACAGCATTATTTCATTGTTAGAGAACCTAAATTTTAGTAATTTTAAATTTAAAAGAGTAATTGTCGTTCTATTTTCAAATTTAATAGCTCTAAAATAGTGAAATAAAATCTTCTATCGATTGATATAAAATTTCTCTCGCTATGATCAATAGTTCCCGAGAAATTTTAAATTATATTAATCTATATTTCAAATTAATTTCCGTTTTTTAATAGAAAGTAGTAAATTACGTCAGTGGCATAACATGGGCGTGATATAGTTTGGACGCCAAATTGTATCTGAATGCAATCGTGGCGATGTTGTTTTCTTGC
The DNA here is from genome assembly GCA_013235015.1 of Araneus ventricosus. Taxonomy (NCBI): domain Eukaryota; kingdom Metazoa; phylum Arthropoda; class Arachnida; order Araneae; family Araneidae; genus Araneus; species Araneus ventricosus. The sequence goes on along the minus strand of BGPR01006269.1, from coordinate 28,960 downwards.
CAGGAATTAAATTAGCCACCAGTGACGTGAATCTACCATTCGTTCACACCGCCGCCAGTTCCCATTAATTCCAGCTTACACGATGACCATCAACAAATCGCAAGTTCAAACTTTCGATCATGTTGGAATTTACCTCGATGAGCCTGTCTTTTCACATGGACAGCTCTATGTTGCACTTTCAAAGTCTAGGATTCCCAATCACGTTAAAATTTACACAAAGACATCTGAAGTACAAGGAAAATTATTAAACAACGAAAAATACTTCACACGGAATATTGTTTACCAAGTGGTTTTTTGAATAAAGAAAATATTTAAATAATATGTAAATAAAACAAATATTTCCTGTCATAAAACATATATTTATTTTATTTGTTTTCAATCAATGTTAAACATTTCTCTCGCATATATATCTATTTAAACACGTCAAATTAGAAGAGAAATCTCTCGAATGAAGAGGAAATTTGCACCCGTCAAACCATGACGGGTGATTTTCTAGTTAATTAAAATTAAACTATAAAGTCACTTAGTGCATAAATTTGCAAAGCTTATGATTTTTCGCCAAATTTCGATGATAGAAATGTCTTGAAATTTTAATACCGTGGCCAATTTAGAAGATGCTTTTCGAATTTACATGTAACTCCTAGTATATACTTCGATTTTCTTGGTACGCAATAGTGAGGTTTATAGATGATTTGCAAAAGTTATGCGTTCACTTGAACTGAGACTAGTTGGTTATCTTTTGAAACGTAATTTTCAATATTATGACTGTCTCTTTTAGATACGTCTAGTTTGTTTACATATCATTAGTAACATGCGAACAATTTGTGCAAACTGACATTCTTCTTATTTTTTTTAAAAAAAGGCTTCATTCATTTAAATTGGCCTATTACTTTATTCTAGTAGGTTTCGCGGGGTCTACATTATATTTTAACATGGACATGTTTATAGCTGGATACTATTTTTAAATTGCGACATGCATGATGCAAAAATCGTTCAAAACGCTCTCCAGGACAAACCGTTGGACCTAGAACTACCAAATTTGGTACGCAGTTACTTCTTGGGTAGTAGGTACTTACTAAGAAAGGATTTTTGAAATTTTTATTAGATTTGCAAGTAAAAGTTAATCGAAATTAGAAGTCTTCGTTCGATATCAATGGCCTGTGGCTGTGCTCGCAACTTGGCGAAATAAATTGGCGAATTGGCGGTGGTAGAGTCTGAGGAATTCTGCCAAAGTTTTATTTCCCGATTTCTCTCGAAAATGGAGGGTGGTGGGTGGCAGGAGACCATTGATGACATATCTAGACGTCATAAGCTTTCATATGAAATAAAAATTGTCGAAGTCTGTGCAGTGGTTGGGAGGTTATGTCAAGGTTTTTTTCCCCTTAGAGAATGTAGAGTGGAGAAGTAATTTTTCGATTTCTTTCGTAAATGGAGGCTGGAGGAAGGTCATGACATATCTCGGCGTCATAAGCTTCCACATGAAATAAAAATTATCAAAATTGGTTCGGTGGTTGGGGCTGGTCTAATGACCATATAATAGATTTTAACGTTTTTCCTCAATAATTTACATATATAGATTTTAACGTTTTTCCTCGATAATTCCGGAGCATATTATTGCACAAAAGCCATTTTTGCACCTCTATAAGATTCATCAAATTAGCTTTTCAGAGATATCAATTTTATTTCCGTGCAAATTTTTCTTTAATTTTGATGAGTAGTCTAGTGGTAAGGTCTCGACTTCGGTGCCAGAGGATTCCAAGTTCGAAACACGATTCCACTGAAGATATGTCATGTATGGAGTCTATTGCACGTTAAATCATATATAATGGCAAACGTCCTCCCACTGGTGAGATGCGGAAATATGGGGAGGGGGTGCCAGCTCAGGTGTAGTTCTCCTCATCTGACCACTGTTCAAAATTAAGAGATCCATCCCTAAATAGCCCTCGCGTTGCTTCAAAACGAGACGTTAATGCAATTAAACTAAACCAAATCTAGTTGGTTTCGCTTCAAATAATCGAGCTCACTAAGCTTTTACGAAAGTATTAAGCATTCAGTATGACCACTTAACTCGCCCCCCCCCCCCTTAACTTCAGAACGACGGCACTACAGTCATGAAAGTAGTGTCTAAGTATAGTAAAACGTCTATGCGCTATGCAATGAGAACACTTACAGCGCCAACTGGTGGCAATTTTAAGAGTTAGCGTTCCTATCTCGAGAACGGCACAAAATAGTAGAAATGTGTCAATTGCCAATTTGTAGAACGTTATCTATTTGGTACAAAACGACACTTTGTGCATATTAATACTAAAAACAGAATGCTTAAAATGCACACTTGATTGTTCGCGATTTCCGAAACTGTTATGTCACAAAATTCCTTTTAGTTATCACAAGAACCCTTTAGTACTCTACGTCATCTACAATACAGATTTAAGCCGTTGTTTGAATTTCACTTTGCACACTTTTATCTTATAGTTAGTACGCTAGCACAAGCAACAGTAATACGTCATGAAAAGTTCTGTAATATTGGCGGAAATGAGTTGAGTTATTGAGTTATTCCTACAGGAAAAAGTATAATGGGATCATATATTTGGCCGAAAAATAACATTTTCGCCTTTTGTCTATGACGTCACAGTTTTGGAAATTTTGAACAAACAAATGGGCATTTTAAGCGTTCTGTTCTTTGTAGTAATGTGTACTAGGCATCTTTTTGTACTAAATCGATAGCGCTCTACAACTTTGTAATTGACATTTCCCACCTATTTTGTGCCGTTTTCGAAATAGGGACGCTAACTCCAGAGTTTGCCACTAGGTAGCGCTGTAAATGGTCTCATCGCATAGCGCATAGATGTTTTATTATACCTAGACATGACTTTCATGATTATAGCTGCTATAGTTCCGAAATTAAAGGAGGTGTCCATTATGTAAGTGGGCACCCTGTATGTTTTTAAATCTTATATCGATACAAACAACATATGCAAGCAATCTAACTTTCTCACTCACCATGATAAAGAAGCTGCTTGCTTTCTTTGCCAACCGGCTTCATGGCAGCTGGAGGCTGCTCCACCCTCGGGACGGTCCTGGTGTCGGTGGTGGTGGATGCCGGCCATGCCCTCTCCTCCTTGGACGGCATACTCTTCTCAGGCTGCGAATCAAACAAACAGATGATGTCTCCTTCTTCATCACTGGACTCAGGATCCTCATCCCACTTCACTCCACTGGCAGCTCGATAACGATGCCCGTATTTCAGGTTCCATTTCATCCGGATCTGGAGATGTGCAGTATTAATTTTTACTTTGATTTCTAAATAATAATTGAAGACTAACACAGGTAAAAACGGTGTAAGTGCACATAAAAAATCAAACACTTTTTCTCGCGTTAAAGCGTCAAATGAGCAATGTTCTGTAATATTGTAAACATGAAAAGTGCCTGGTAGTTATCTAAGTGGTTCAAAAGAGCGTGTGAAGAGGTTGCTTGTGTGACGTCCCTACGGGCTAATCCAACATGAGCTTTTCTTCAATTTTTCGACATTTTCACTTTGAACAAATTACAGCGTTTGTTTGAAATCTAGTTTAACGGGCCCCTTGAGTTTGTCCCCAATATGGTAACCAATTTGGCGACCAAATAATGAATTGAAACTCTTATTGTTGGGTTGCCAAATTGGTTGCCATATTGGCGACAAATTCAAGGGGCCCGTCAAACTAGATTTCAACACAGCATTTACTACTTTTAGTCCTCACTTGTCACTTCAAGACATAGGGCCTAGCTCTGGGCGTTTTTTTTATTTTATCATTTTCTAAAAAACGGGTGATAGCTTTATGTTTTCCGTCCAGAAAAATGCTTGTCTTCGATGAACATTTTGAAAAGCAGTATATGAATCTGATATTAAATTCCTAAATTTTAGTTTGGGAATATACAAGATCTACAGAGATTTGTTGAAAAGTAAAAATTTTCCAATGATTAATAGAACCTGCCACTTCTTTTAAATACAGTTACTATACAGTTTTACCATGGTACTTACTTTATTTCCCTATTCGAGTAATTGCTAAAGACTCAAACAGAGCTTATTTATTTAAATGTAGCAGTAATTTTATTTAATGTGTTGTGGGCATAAAACGTTAATACCGTATTTCAGATTGATATCTTAAACAATTCAAAATTGGTTTTAATGTTTAATTCTTTGCATTTGAGTGTATTTATAGTCAATTAAGTCAGTTTATACAACTTAACACCATTGGCGACTTTTTCAAACTGTTGATTACCTTTTCAATGATTTCTCTCTAGGTGATTGTCTTTAATAACTGGCATAATAGTTTGCGAAAATTGTAATTCATGTCTTTTATATGCAGTTACCAAAGTTACTTTAAGCTTACAAAAAGTAGAGTGAATAATATTGTTTCTAAATTTGTTAGGATTTTTCTTAGTTAGTTATTAACGTCATTCTCTTTGTGGATGGCCTCTGTGAAAGTTTTCTGGAAAGCTGGATCAAACATCTTTCCCGAGCCATGGTGGAGTTTCGAGCCAGTAATCATAAAGTGTAATAAAATTATTCGAAAGTGTATTAATTAAATCTAATCATGCATTTTGATCTATAAATTTAGATAAGAATCTGCAATTTTGAACAAATATTTATTTGGATTTGGACTAAATGAGAGCTAAATGAAACCGCCTTCTCGTGATTCGACCATGTGATTGAGGAATATAAACATAACGCATATTTCACGAGATTAAGAAAACGGCAAAACAAAATAGATATAAAAATAATTAGATAATTTGGTGTGGATTTTTCTATTGCGAATCAAAATGAAATTAAGTAAAAAACTATAAATTAACGAAGACTTCTCTGATCCTTGAATGAATTCAAAAAATGGTGCTCATTCAGTTTCAGCCATTCTTAATATAAGGATAGATTCATTAAAAGTAGCAAACTTAAAATTTGGGAATGACGTTCTTTGTGTTTTGTAAAGATGTGTGTTATCCCATTCTGAAGCATATCTAATGCAGTTATAATTTAAGAAAAGAACATAAAAACAGTAGATTGAGATAAATAAACGCCATATTATTTTGAGGCGTTACTTTTTCTTGCTAAGCCACTAACTTTGGTGATAAAATGTTAATCCGTTTATGCAAAATATGAAAAAATATCAAAAGATTAGATCAAAAGAAATTAAAATAATTCAAAGTAATAACAACACAGTGAAAACAAAAAAATACAAAAATTAACACAATCATTGTATTGGTAACGTATTAGATTAGTAATGTAGCAGTCAGAAAAAAAATCCTGACTACTTTTGAACTCTCGCTGTGTGTGACTCTTGAGAAAGTGCATGAACGAGTTCCTCCATTTTGAATTTTTGTTCTTATAATGCGTTTATGTCACTTTTTAAAGTCAAATACAATGGGGGCGAAAAACTGTTATGCCCGGCGCCATTTATACAAACGAAATCGATTATGACGACAGGAGGGGGCTAAAAATCACATTTTGACCTAGGTTCCACTTACCCTCGCTTCGCCACAGCATAGAAAAAAATCATAACGAAGACATAATGAAGACATCAGGCACAAGTGATAGGAAAACATTTTAATACAGAACAACACGTTATAAATGGAGAAATAACTTCCCTGAGATCACGATGATCACTCGTTCCATGTCCTGAAAGAAACATTTGCTGAATTGGTACGCTTATCGCATAACAAATATTTACCTCTATGGACGGTATTGTCGTGTGTAGTTAGTATGGGGATACTTGAAAGTGTAAGATTTTGATAATAAATGTTGCTCTTATTGTAAATGCTTTGCTTACAACAACTGTTAAACATTAAATCAATCCAAGTAGAGATTTCTCTTTCCTACATCCTCGTCATCATTTCATTTTGTTCATCTAACTTTGTAATTAGGTAGGTGAAAAGTGTCAATAAAAGAGAATCTGAATGAAGATAAGTACCTTAAAATATCATTTATCTTTTATAATGGAGTCAATTCATGTGACAACTTAATCAAACGACAAACGTTACTGTATATATCATGTAACATCTAACTGAACGTTCTTTTTTTTTATCTCTGTGTTGCTAAATCATGTTTATTCCCCCTGCAAAGGGCGCAACGGATTCCAAAACACAGCTAGAACGACGCACGTTATGTGAGTATGAATTGATTTCATTAGAAAATTAAAACCTGATTCCTTGCAAAGAGCTGGAAAGAGATTGGGGGCAATAGGGATGTATATTTCCAATCATATATTCGTATATGAATAAATTTAATTTACCTATCTTTTTTTCATTTTTTGTCTTCAATTTATTCAAAAATTATTACTCAAAACAATATGGAATACAAAAAGTATTGAGAAATAAGTTCTCCACATTTTCTGGCTATTAGTCGTTAGTACGTGTTATTGAAGAATTGAATTTTTCGAAAGGATTTTCATTCACTATTTTGCTTATTAAAAAATAGGTTTGCTGAAACTATGTAGTTTCATAAATGCTACCTCTGTATCAGTTTCTAATGTTATTTACGCAAAATCTACTCTTTTTTACAATTTAATCGAAACAGCTTTCGAGGTAAAGGAAAAGCACGCTTTGATTTGATGTACGAGAATAAGCAAAAAGCATTTTTCACTTTATTTTTGAACTCTAGGGAAACAGAGCGAAGGGTTAACTAAGGAGTTATTTCTCAACATAGACTCCTACCTTTGCAGTGAGGTTCAGCTTATTACAGATGGACCGCAATCTTGTGTTCCAAATCTTGTGCTTGGTCCAAAATATTTTGCTCTACCACAATGGCTAAATTCAGCATGGCTAAAACACAAATGGCTAAATTATTTGAACATAAGAGGAAGCTGCTGACTGCTTGTTGTTCTTCCATGATGCATACTGGCTGGCAATGTGGCCAGGTTCGCAATTCAATAGAACGAAGAGAAATAACGCTATCACGGTCAAAATTCGCTCAAATGACCACAGTATTAAAATTTCTACTGTTGCATGCTCCGATGTATTCATTAGAACTATTTATTTTTTGTCTAAATTGCCGATAGTTTTTGACTTTGACAAACGAAGTTTGCATTCGTATTTGATGTGATTTATAGATACACTATGTGTTGCTGCCAATTTTTCATCACTTCTCAGACGATCTCACAAGGGACACCTCAGATATGGAAATGAGAAGCGGCCGGATAAGATAGGCGGGTCCTCACTTATCTGATGGACACAATAATGGCGTGGGTTGAGTTACCTCCACTCAGATGATGGAACATACGTCCTGCGGGAGGGGTTAGACTGTGGCCGGTGATGGCAACTAGAACTCCAATCTCAGTTTCCGATTAATGTAGCGACAGCTATCATTCAGGTGACTCCGGATGCTTTGGCAAGGCAGGGGTAACTCTTTTCTAATTTTTGGTGACATCTTAGACAATAAGTATAATACCTCATTCATTTTCCCGAAATTCCAGGTAATGGCATTTAAACCTCACCATATTTTACATGCATTTCTCATATATTTTTTATTTTATTTGTGAATAACAAATAAAAGTTTATACTGATGAAATGGTCCATACATGCTTTAACCTAACAAGAATTTCATCTTTCGATCTCTATTGAACATCTCAGTATAGTCATGAAGCATTCATTAACAGAATGTCAAGTGCTGAATCATTAGCACTGATCAATTCTGTTCCTCAGAACCAGACGAAATCCAATGAGGATTTTCAATTGTTTACAGTTTTGCATGTAGAATCGGATTCTGATCAAGCCATAACAGCATCTGTCTGTGAAAAACTCTCCTTTTTAGGGTTATAAGTGCGAAAATCCTCATTGGCACCAAGTAAATTCTTTTCGGTTTTTACGCTAGATGATTTTACGTTCGTCTGATCTGAAGCACAAAATTAAGAATAGGAAGAAAGATGTGATGATCGCCAACCATGTCAGTCAAGCTGTACATCAGGTAAGTTGTTGGGTATCACCAAACCAATTCTGTATAGATGTTTTTTGCAATCAGTCCTGTTATATCTTGATACAAAAGTTCGCCATACGCACAAATGTTGGTAAATCAAGGATGAACCGATATCACCTTAAAGCCTTATGAGCCATACGCTACACTTTCAGGTCACTAGAAAATTTACGCAATTTGTCTATTATGATAAGAAATACATTGGCGTTATATATGATTGAAAAACATTTTCCCGAAGGATTAATGGTTGACGAAAGATTCAACTGTATTTAAAGATAGTTAATGTAAACGTGAAAACGAATGCCACACAAATAAAGTCAATAAAAGATTTGGCAGTCCAGATTTTAAGAAAGTGTGTAGCATTTGGTCAGTTGTTTCATTAGTTTCTCATACCATCAAAAGAACATGAAGTGAATCAGCAAACGCAATTATAATTCTTCATCAGTTTGGTTAACAAATAACTTTCATGATACACAAAAACGTGCAAGTAGAATTTCTCATGATTATCAGGTATTTTTAAGCTTTATAGATTCTTTTAGTTTCTTTTCAAATTTAGCGATACATGAATTCCTATTGCCCCTTAAGCTAAATACCCATTATAATACTGTGCAGTGAGAAGTGAGTTGCACAGTGATTCTAAGCAGAGCTGTTGTTTCAATATAACGCATCTGATGATGGCTCCGTTATATTTCTTGCCGAAATAGCTGCTCCAGAATTGAGTAAAATCTGGGTGAATATATTTACACCAATCATCCAACTGTTTTTTTTACATTTCATCAGTTTGTTTAGTTTCTGGTTTTCTGCTTAGTAATTTTGATTATTTACTTCATAAATAGTTAAATCGCTTGAAAATTTTATGAACCTATTTCAGCAAATATTTACACGTGATTGAAAGATATGCATAATATTAAGAAACACATCTCACGATTGTAAACAAACTCACATGTTACCCGCGTAAAGCAAAATCTTGAAGCATTTAAAAATTCGTATTTAAAGTGACGAAGGAGACAAGGAATTTAAGAAATACTTTTGAAGAAAGGATTTCTCCCAAATATGAGTGCTGATATTAGAATTTCGTATTAAAAAGGAAGAGCAGACATTGTGATAAAAAGTGCTTTGAAGAAAAGAAACGGAAAGCTAATTTTCATTTAAAACTAATCAGTCTGTAACTCTTCATAGAATAAAACTACTTAAAGTAGATCTTTGGAAAGAATTTTGGAATCAGTCCTTGACACGAAAACTGTGAAAAACAGGGTAAAAGTAAATGTAGCGACTCTACCCAATATTCAAGATGATTCAGCCAAGAAGGCGCTCCTGAGGGATATCATTGTAGCTCTTCTTGATTTTATTGAAAAAATGTGCAACAAAATTTTGGATTTGCAACGATTTCCTTTTTTGACCAGTTGTCAAAAAAAAACTTCAAAAAAGCTGAAATCCATATTGGATACTTTTGATGTGAATGGCCGTTGTGTTACAGAAATCAACAAATGTCTTAAAACAGAAATTCATCTAATCTGTATATAAACAATGAAGACAGGTTTTCCAGATCAATTCCGTTTCTAGGGTAAATTAATTTTCTTAAACTAATTTAAGGTATTTAAAGAACATTTCTTTCAGCTAAAATTAGAACTTTTATATTTTAATTTTGATTTAAATAGTTCAAGTCCATATTTAAGTTTATAAAATAATAATTGAAATGTTACAAATTTATACAAAGTGAAATTTTCAGCCTAGATCCTTTCTTTAACATATATAAAATAGAGAAAAATAATAACTCTCTGTACCTTGATAGATAAAGCCAATGCCCACTTGATCTGTTTGAGTTAAAATTTGGTTTTAATTTTCACTTTCACGTATTTCCAGTATGCAAAGAGGAATTATTGTAATCGAAAAAAGAGATCGGACTTCACATTTGGACGAACCTACTTATTTAAGACATCTCTGAATCTAGAACAACATTTCTGGACTTATGTCTGTTTGTTTGTAAAAACATAAAACGTAAACTCTAAAAAACGTAATAAGTTAGACCGAATCAGTGGCATAACAGGAGAAGCGCCAAAGGTTTAGTTTCTTTTTTTGTCCCCTCCACATCTCATCCATCACTTCTGGCTTTGAAAACTGCAGATATAAAATCAACAATTTGTCTTTCCAGGGCACCTCAAAGGGCGACCTCTATCAATACCCCTTGTCCAACCTCGTTTTTGCGATTAAATCTCATCTATGATCTTTACATCAAAGTTGTAGATTACTATCATCAAATTTTCGATGAATCACCAGTGCAAGTCTGGGTCTGCATTTCCGTGTACCTGTGAACACAATAATTTTAAAGAAATCAGTTAGGTAATGAAATTCGGCATATCGTTCGATTATAAAAATTGTAGACCTGCGTCAGTTTTTGAATATAATCCGTCAGGGTTGACTGTCTGTCTATTTATGCATATGACAGTGTGATGACTCAAATACAATAAGCTAAATTGGTGAATTTGAAAATATAATGTTTACCAAATTTATGGTATAGATCTTTGTCTGATTTGGGTTAGCAAATCCATTACGGATAGATTGTCTTTTTTTCCGTCTGTCCGCCTGCAAGTGAACATGATACTCAAAAAACACGGCAGGCTAGATATCTAAATCTGGTATGTTAACTTGATAACAAATTATTAGTCAGTAAAGAGAGATGATCATATTCTCTTCAGCTATGAGAATCCAGCGGCAGTCTCGCAGGACAGCCTCCTGCCGTTTTCTTTTTTTTTTTTTCTTTTCAATTCGAGATGGTTGTATCAAAATCTCAAGTTATTCTAATATTTTTTCTTCAAAATAATTTTTTTATTAATAGTACAGACTTATGATACAGAGAGATATTTTTATAAATAAGTAGTACAATTTGGGTTTCCTATACATGTTTTTAAGAGGCAAATGAAAGGAGAGTAATTTTTTTAAGTATTACTTGTAGATTTATATTTTTATTTCAAAATCCCATATGGAAAGCTACAGATATTTATGAACGCTGCATACAAATTTTGCGATTAAATTCATATAAAATCTCTAACGTCCACCATCTCGACAAATCGTTATCTAAATCTAGGATATTAGTTAAGTTATAGCAATGGCGTTCAGTTAAACTGTAACTAAATATTACATATTACTAATAAATAATTTTAATCATTAAATCATAAAAATTATGTCGATAATCGACTTATTATGTGCTTGTATTTAGTTATATATTTGTCAGGATATTCAACAAAAAATTACAGGCACACACCCCTGTCTTCGTGATCAGGCACACTGGCAGAGGATATTCGACAGTCGGGATTTTGGCCTTATCGGATACTGGCTTGTAGCGATTTCGGCTGTCTGTCTCACGCTAGAGGTTGACAGTTATTCTAGGGAGGAAATACTTTGTTTAAAGAAAAAAAAGACTGAATTTATGTCATTTGAAAAGGGCAATATCAAAGATACATAATAACAGTATCATTAATTTTTAAAAATGGTTTTAAAAGTTCTGAATTAAAATAAAACCAAAAAAAAGGCAGAACCCAATAAAAATTTCTAAGGCAAAGCTTTTTGGAGAAGGTAAAATGTCCATAACATTGTCCTTTGAAAGGCTAAAATAGCAACCCTAATTTTTACATAAAGCCGCCGAGGAAAAATAACGTCCAATTATTTCAAAAAAAATTTCGGCGCGGTCATGATGCCTGCCATCTATTGGCCAAAGTAAAGAGCAATGAAAATATTATTTTGCAATTGCAAAGTTCAATCCATTCTAAGATTCTTGAACTTTTAATGAAAACAATTTTCTACCTCAATGACATCCTTTGTAAATATATTTATGCATCAAAAGTATTAATTTAATACACAATAAAAATTGTACATCCAAACATAAAAAAATTAGTATTAAAACTAATATAAAGATAACAAATCCTTACAAAATAAATGGTAACAAAAATCATTAAATCTACATTAAACAAACACTAATTCCAAAAAATTTTAAAAACTTAATCTGAAATCATACTAAATAAAAATAATTAAAGGATTATGAAAGCCGATTTATTAAATATAGCAAAACCCTAATTGTAAACATTCCCTTAGAACTAATATTAAAAATATATTGCACTTAAAATTAAAATAACATAGAAGAGATTTGAAAAAGACAATCCTATACAGAAATCCAACAATTATAATGGCCTGGAAAAGATGGGATATATATACTATATCTGTAATCAGAAATATATCAAAAAGGTTTTAATTGATCCAAGCTTTCCACTTTCACGGGAAAGACTCTTCTGCTGCCATCTAGTAACCAAATGCACCATAATATGGTGAAACCGTCTTTCATAAAATTGCATTGCCATTATTGTCTTGCTTAGTTTATTTCTAAATTTCTTAAATTTTCTAAATTAATATTGTGAAATTTATAGAGAAAATTTAGGTCTCATTTTCTGTTTAACTTATTTCTGAACATTAAAGAAGAGGAACATATAATTTTGACCTATTTTTCCTCCAAAAAATATCTTTTTGTTGTTGCTACGACTTTAGATAGAATAAGAATTCTATATTCGAAAACTGCCTTCAATATTTTTCAGGCTCTTTGTTACCTGGATAGCGGAAGATGTGATGAGCATGTTTAATATAAAAGTACATGTTTATTAAGTTTCAATCATTTATTCCTGTGCCTAATTTTTTGCCCATTGACTCTCTGTTGGCGTATTAGGAAACCTTTTACTTTACTGGAAAGTCTGTAGTACCAAAGAGTTCTTGAGAATCCGAATTCAAGAAAAAGTATAATAAACATGATTAAATTCATAATAGACAATGAAAACATAATACGACTGGAATAACTACTCAACTGCCTTTGAACAATAATTCTAACTTATCTTGCATCCAATAGACTGAACATACTAAGTCCTCCTTCCTTTCTCATAATTCTTTAATAGTAATCTCCCTATTCCTTGTTTCCCACACTTAACACGCAATGGTTCCCCATCTTTGCTACGTTATTCAAAAACCTGTGCATTGATGTAAGCTTTATCATGTTGTTCGTCCTCATCTTCATTCGTCATTTTTCTTTCATTCACACCGTAATAATCGTAACATTCTATATATTCCTTTATTTTGTTGTCAATTCTATGTGTAAACACCAGCTATGTAAGTTCCCCATTTGCCATTCTTCTGCATGCAGGTTTTTTTTTTTTTTTTTTGCAACGCAATCAAATCCACTTACATCTATACCAAACCGGATAGGAGCCACATGAACTCTAGAGACGACGGTGTGGTGTGGTGTTAAAGGTGTCAAAGTGTGCCTAATTTTTAAATGTGTTTTTCTCAGTTTGAGATCTTTGTAAATTGTTTGCTTATACAAACCTCTTATCTCTAAAACTGCAAGTTCTGTTTCCTTTGTTGATTTTCATAAAGTCAAAAGAAAGGGAGAAAATAGTCTATAATTATAATTATATGTCCGTTTCCTAAGAAATTTTTAATTGTAAATTTGAAAATGTATACAAACTGCAACAAATTTTGACTTTTGTTTCGCATAAAAAATTTTCAAATTCCACTGATGTTTTAGGAATTGTCTAACTTCTTTGTTAAGGCTTTTGTCTTGAAGTTACAATTGGTAGAATATCGATATTATTAACTGGGTCTTTTTTATTCTGTTTTGTGTTCGAAGTAAAACGTCTCTGTTTAATTTTTCAAACATTTTAGAAGTGAAAAATAAATATTTTCTTTCGATTGATATTTGTCTTCCATTACTGTTCCATTTCTAACAATCGTCTGCCTCACCAAATCAACCTCTCTTTTTTTCTCTGTGTCAACCATCAAATTTAGCGACCTAAATTTATAAGGTCTTGCTATTTAAATACTTTCTTTCAAACTCTTTCATAAGTGTATCGTAATTCCGTAATAATTAATACAATTTATTACCAATTATAAACTTAATCAAAAGACATGGCCAAGATCCCCAGTGACGCGAGCATGAGCATAAATGATAACATATGCAATTTTCTGCTTTCTCGAGCATAGATTTTAGCTCTCTTTAACCCATTTTAAAATCGTCCGTCAAGTACAGTGTGAAATAGTTAAGAATCAACATTTATATTATATAATTTTTGGATTATTGATCATTTACCTATCAAATATTTTATTGGTTTTCCAGGACTACTTTATACTGGCTGTTATTAAAGAATTTTCGGAAGTTTTCAAACATGTAGACGTTTACCAAAAGATGATCTTCACTGGAGCTCTACATGGACTGGTATGTCGTGTAGAAAATATGGGCATTCAAATGCTTAGCCCAATATTTTCGAAGCTGCGTATTGGATACAGAGCTTTACTGTAAGTATGAAGAAATGTTTTGAGTTTATCAATAAATTAGCAGTTTTCAACTATGGAAACACTGTCCGAGTACAAATTACAAAACTTGATATTACTTTATAGCGCTTAAAACGAATAAATTTGCTTTTCTACTTCATTAACAAGCATATTTCAATTTAAAAACTCCAAAAACAAATTTGATCATATTCACGTTTTGTAATTTTGGTACTGTAAGTGCTCTTAGATACTACTGGGTTGAAAATTGGAGGGCGAAGAATTAGTAGCCTGCTAGAGAAGCTGTTGCATATTTCTTCCATTTTGGTCTAATTCGATACTTTCTCTGATTAGTAAATTTATTATTCTTGTATCTTCAGCGTGGCATTATGACAGCTAGCACTAAATAAGATGACGTTTTAAAGCTACGTTAAACGAAAATCTATGTCACGAATCAAAATAAGTGAAAAAATAGATGTAATTAAGTAAAAGAGATGCTTGCGTTTGATAGAAAATAGATTTGCCTTTTTTGAATAATTTGATGTTCAAATAATATCACGATTATGAAGTATAGCACGAAACACTTTCCTAAAGAATATTGGTCCAATTTTTTTCACCATTTATGGATCAGTGATATTCTGAGAAAAAAATTAAAAACATACGCATGAAAAGATCCGATAACGAAAATAGACAACATTATATTTTTATCTTGAATTTAATTTATGGTCTGCTTAGTAAATAATGAAGAATAAAACTTTTATTCAGTAAACACTTTCATCTTATAATACTAAAAAAAAGCCAAGACTTTCTTTTCTTAAAAAATGAAAACATTGAATTGAAGCTTTAGTAGAATCGTTTTGATGTTGATTTATAATCATATTTGAAACAAAACATGAATAAATAAATTTTTCTAATAGAATATCAAAGAATTAAATTTGCGCAAGACATATGAACCATAAGATGCCGTTAGAATAGATTAAAAAGAAAAAAACTATATCTGAATGAATGTTGCCGTCTTCAGAATTGAAAAAGTCCAGAATATCAACATATTCGTTTTGAGTAATTAAATTAGACGATAATTAAACTTAACAAAAAGAAAAGCATTAAAGTTTACAGATTTAAAAAATGTCAGTAAATGCGAGAAAAATAATAAACATTAAAGATTAACAAAAAAGAATGTTTTTAGAACTACAAATGTCAAAGAAAAATCTTGTCATACCATCTTATCAAAGAGTGTTAAGTTACTAAGCATTCATTTAAAAACCAAACAATAAATGACACAAACAAACAATTGATGACTTAAAATATAGCTGATAAACCAGGATATGAAGTGGGATATAAACAGCTCTCTGCAAAATCATGACATTCAGATTTATATATAGCATAAATTCGCTTTATCCACACTGAACACTAATCCATACCTCTGCACCTAGAACTAGAATGGCTGTTGTTTCTTTATGCAATTGGATAGATATGGAGTGTCTTTTTTTACGCAAAAAAAGAAAGAAAAAATACATATCTGGCATGAAAGACTGCATAAAAAATGAGAGAAAAATACTAATAAAAAAGTAATAATTAAAAAATTATCACTTAGAAGCTTTCTTACACACATTTGAACGCTACAAAATTCTATATACATTTATACAAAACAGATAGGTTGGCATGGAAATACAGCTCAAGATGCCCATATAGAGTAAAAAAAAATTTTAAAAACCAAAATTTATATTTTTTGCTCGAGAACAGTTCACGAAAGTGTTTTGAAGAGGGCAAAACACATTCTTGTTTCGCAGAAAGCACTAAAAGTTTAATTTCGAAGGTCGAAGGGTAATGCAATTAAGTGCGCTTCCCGTTGGGGCTTGGATGATCTTATGGGGGGATGGAGGCTAGATTTTCTTGTTATTGTTGTCGAGGAGATGGAAAGTTGCTAAGTCGGCGGCTGGAAGAGATGGCCATTATGATGCATAAATTTAATAATATTTCGAATTTTCTGCCCTGAGAGTGAATTAGAAGCTACTCTTTTTAATCATTCTTGCAAGAAGTATATCTTAGGCTTCCTCATATACTAAGACATAGTGAAGATGTATTTTGTGGCATTGTGCCGTGCTGTTCTTTCAATAAAATGAACTGCCATTGCTTGCAAGTCTTACTATACTTTTTCTATAAGTTTAAACGCCATTTTTCGCTTAACGATATATATCTCAAGATATTTCTATCTAGATCTCCGACTCCCGAGAAAATAAACCACCACAGAGTGAAAGGGACATTTCCTACAGATCATGACAAGGAATTGATTCAGACCCCAAGCAGTCTGCTATTCGTAGTTCTTGGATGGAGCGGCAACTCACCCACCGTCACCATTGAAGTTTACCTCCCAGTGGCGAAAAAATGGTTCTACATACCTCAGAATATATTTGTCAAAAGGTAAAGATTTGGAATCACTATTCTGTCATGGTTTCCTATGATTTCATTAAGGACATTGTTCTGGATTCACGTTGTTCAAAATCCCCCAATCTGAATTGGCTGTCGTGACATTTTTGATAGTAAGAAATTTCTTTCGGCTAAATGCATAAGTAATATTACATTCCATACAACTTTTCCATGGTTTTTTTAAGACATTCTTTTAGTTTGGATTACATAGATTAACCTTGCATTTTGCAGCTACACAAGGGCTACTTTGGGGTGCACCAAATAATTTTGAACTGTGGTCAGGATGACGAAGAGGCCATAGGCCGGTATACTGTCTTATACTTAAGTTTTCGCATTACTCCAATGAAATCTCGTTTAACCCGCGATGGACTTAACATGTACCAGACTTACATACACAGCGAATCTTTGGTGGAGTCTGCCCCAAAGCTCTGACCAGGGATGGGGAACCTGCAGCTTTATGGAGTTTTTTATACTGCCTTACCAATTATTTACAATTTGCACTGAAATAATGTAATTATCTGTAATATAATAATAATTACAGAAAAATAACCTTTAGGATTCTGCTCGTGCGGCCTTTGACCAGCTACTGAAATTTAATGAGGCATTTCAGTGCAAACAGATCTTTCACCCCTGGACGTGACTCTACCATCAGGCCACCGTGTCTCCTTTTACAAAGATTGTCTTCAAAATATCAGTAACATGTATTATTTTAATATTTAATTTCCTTATAGGAACTATTACCAACAAAAAGAAAAATATATGCATTAAGACTTCTTGACATAATATATGGCATCTGAATCGAAAAATACACTTTAGACTTCTTATTTTACGACTTTGCTGAGACAATACAGAGAATGACGGTGATTTAATGTGTTAATAAAAAAGAAAGAATTCGATCCTCAGAGATGAAACATTTGTAATGCAAAACTTCAGTCTCTGCGTTATATCTTATAATCGGGACGTGAATAAAACGTTGGCAGTGACAAATCTTTAAAAAATACAATGTTAAGGATATTTAATTAGAAAATCAGGCATAAGAAATGCCTGAAAGTAATTATCAGTTACATTTGTTGAGTCCAGAAAATAACAAACTTAACATTTATAGATACCATTTCTAAGATAGTGCACTTCTGTTGGAGGACACTAAATCTTTCACCCAAATGTTCACGCGTGTTTACATCATGCTGAGAACTGAAATGAGTCTGGTTAAGGAACTGGTGGAAAGAAGCATCTTTTGACCATGATCGCGACAGGGGTACATATTGAACTGCAAAGACAAGCTGTTGTTTTGCCTTTTATTGGCTTCAATTTGAATAAAAAGGGAAATGAATAGCGTATATATAAGCCTGGTTTTTACTTTCTCGTATATGAAAAGAAAGTATTTGATCACTAAAAAATCCGACCTCTAGATTTTGCTTATCTCCATCTTTAGACCTAAGTCAGGAAAACCCATTTTTGGAATTACGTTTTCTGTCTGTGAACACGATAACTATAGAACAAAACAAACGAATGAAATTTCATAGATGGTCATACAAGCAATACAGTAGATCGTTACCAAATTCTGAACGAAATCCGTCAACGAAATGTCTGCCTATCAGTCTATCCATGTGTATTTGAGCTCAATATCTCAAACACGCAACAATCTAGATGTATGAATTTTAATACATGAGGTTTGCGCTAGAGTTACAGATCTGTTTCTAGTTTTGAGCTAAATTCGTCAAAGAGTAAACTGACTATTTTTTTTATCTGTGATTATGTAACCATTAACAGTTACAATTAATAAATTTTACAAAATTATTAAAATTTTGAATTAAATAAATTTGAAATTGAATGAATAAATTTGAATTAATTAATTAATAAAAACTCTTTATATTATACAGAATGGCGCATATGCAGCAAATTCTAATAAATACAAATACAAACAATGGAAAATTAAAAAGCATTAAAAAAGAAAAACTAGAAAAAACATATATATAAAATGGCTCTTTGAAAAAGTTCGCCATTTGAGTTCTCTTCCAATTTTTCCATTTTGATTGCATTTTCTTTTATTTTTTAATTTTTCTTTTATGTGTTATAACTATTTTATTATTGGGGAATTTTTGTTGTTTAATTCTTTAGTGATTGGTTGGTTAATTATAGTAAAATGTAGTTGATGTAATGACTGGATGCTACTGCGTTGGGCGAGCAAAAAGGTGTATTGTTATCATTGTTGATTACTTCCTCTGTTTCTTTTATATATTTTTTCTAGTTTTCTTTTTTAATGTTTTTTAATTTTCCATATTTTATGTAACCATGGTGACTCAAAAATGCAAAGAGCCAGATAAATGTAAATATGAAATTTGATATATGGTTTTGAAACCAAAATTGGAGATCTCTATCAAATTTACCAATAAGTTAAAAAAAAGCCCTGTTCCCATGGTCAGTTTTTCGGCGATAAACTTGCATTGTTGGGAATTTATTGCTAGTCTGAACTCGACCAGACTTACCGTTCCCAAGACGCATACATAATCTACAACAGACCGTAAGAACTGTACGTAATCTCCTTCCGTCGAATGGCTTCCTTTGATATCCGAGTAATTATCAACATTTCCCCAGAACGTTCGAGTCCCCCCCAAAACCCTCGAGCAATAGCGATTCTTTGCGGTGCCACGACGGGTGATAAAGCGTAACGCGGACCATGGGAACGAGGCTAAGCACAAAGACATATTTCGAAAAATTGACATTTTAAGTCATATTTTTTACTTCACAGGGCTTACCATGGTGTTGTAATACTAGGAATCTTGATCTACGTGATCGGAGGTTTCGACGGTCGCCATTGTTACAACACTACCTATTGTTTCAACATTCACAAGCGTCGTTGGTACCGCCGAGCGTCCATGAAGGTACCCCGCTGCTACGTCACCGCCCTGGGATTTAGGGGAATGGTATATGCCCTTGGAGGGTACGACGGAGATGAAAGATTCAATTCCTGTGAACGATTCGATCCTCGCACCAGGAAATGGAAGTATTTTTCCAGCATGAATGCCAGGAGAAGCGATGCATCGGGAGCAGCACATAATGGTAAGAATATTTTCTCACATGAACACTTTCAATACAAAAGCGCCCGAAACGCCCGTTCAAACATGGAGATAACCCGAAACGCAGGAATACCCCAGTGGAGCTCTCTCCACCCCTTCGGTTAAGTCTGCTTGATTGAAAATCCACGGCGTGTGCTTTGTTCGTTAGAGTGGCTCACACTGAAAGAAAGAAGAGTCAAACCAATTTTCTTGTACAAATTTCATAACAACCCTCGACTAAACAGGATCCTGTTTTTTGTATCAACCCCTTAAGAATACGAGTGCTGTTGGGGTTTTTTTTAACATTTTTGTGGAGATTAGGAATTTTTTTTTTTATCTTTCAAAGAGGAACTCGGACGTTTTTGTATTCTGAGGTCCTAGGGCTCAAGGAAATAAGAATATCTTTTAAAACTTGTTAGGTTTCTAAAATTTTCAGCGAAAAATAAATGATTCCTTAAAATTTTCACTGAGAAAACGTCAATTCCTTAAACTTTATTCGGGTTTTCTAAATACAGTACAGAAAGTAAATAAAAAATTTATTTGTTTTACTGAATTCAGATAAATCAAAAAACTTATTAATTATGTTTTAGCTAACATTTTAGAGAGGAAGGGCGCACACTCTTTTCTAAAATTCTAATTTCTAAAGCTCTTCATCTTGACAAATGATATATAGATTGTATATTTACTTCATACATTTAAATATTGCTTCCACCAAATTTTCTTAAAGCAAGATACATGTAGAAAATAATGATGTTTGTTTGTTTGTTATTTAATTTTAAAAATCTGTCTTTTCTCAGAATTTTGCATTTTAAGGTATAAGTAATTTCCCATGTTTTTGAAGTTATGTATAATCGTTCGAAAGAATTTACTGGGCCGTTCATAGTAGGAAATCAGATTGAAATCTTGCTTATTTGTTTACACTCAAAGCGTAATTACTGACTAGTGAAATGTTGTAGCACATCGAATCAATGAGGAGCATTATTTCTGCTAACTATGTAGTGTATGGTAATGAAATAGATGGCATATTTTGAGCAAATAAATGGTCTGTAAAAGTTTATGTGAATTAAGTATGAAATGACTTAATTTTGAGGTTTATGTGATGAAGGATATAGCTTATTCATTTGCTTGTAAAAATGACAAGTATTGCTCTATTGTTTGTCTTAAAAGCTAATATCCTATGAAAATAATGGACGAGTTTCCTGGTTTGTTTATTTTGGATTCATAGACCGTTTTCCGATAACCTTCCGATTTAAGCAATCGCCAAATCTACTTGACAACTGTATCAAACGCAAAGTTCGAATCAGTTCTTTCTTTAGTTAACAAAATGTTAAATTCCGTGTTCTTTGAGTTTGTGTAATCCTTTCTTTTTAAATCGGTTAAAAAAACTCTTAAAGCATTAAAATTTGAAATGGAACTATTGTAATTAGCTAAATCGTTTGGTTTAGAATTTAACCGCCAGTGATTATCCAAATCGTTTGGTTACAAATTTAACGGCCAAACAAATCTTGTATGTCGATAAAAAGAGCGATAAAGATAATTTTGACAACCTTTCCTCCCACTAAATTAGGCACTTATTTTAAGTAAACATTGAGCGCTACAACAATAGAAATATTAAATTTAATATTTTCAAAGTATTCCTAAGGCATAACATTAAAAAGCTCCACTTTAAACATTAATTAATATCCTCAAACAGAGTTAAAATTTTGAAGATTCCTATCGACTTAACATTATCACCGGAAGCTGAAGTTACACGCAGAAGTCTTACCTCATGCGTATAAGTCATGCAAATAAACAAACCAGAAAACTCATCCATATAACATCTTTGAGGTTTCCTGTGTAAATAACATACGTATAAATAATTCCTGTACATATACATATAAACACAGATAATAAATAATATGCCAATCAAATAACGCCGCGAGGATTTTAATTACACTCCCAAACCAATGAGATCTATTCGCGCTCTCATAAAATTTGCCATATGGGCTGCGGCAATTTCATTTTGGAATCCATTGCGCATCTTGAAAGAGTAAAAAGGACGTGACGTCAGAGCACAGACCCTTACATCGTTTAATTAGATATTAGAAGACGTGCTGAAGTATGACTAGACATTCTAATTACCTGACTAATGTTTGTCAGTCACCTGGCTAACGTTTGCTGCATAATTGATCACATAACTAATAGTTCTCATGTGATTATGACCTCGTCAAACTTCCTTCTGATCGTATATTTTATTAATCACAAAAGAATATATTATTACAGATTGCTGATAATCGATTATAACATTTTCTGGATAAAAAATTCAGATTAGAATATTCTTCTTCAAGCACATTTTTAGGTACATGCCAGTATTTTCGTATAACAGAACATTTGCACTTAATTCTGCATACAATATCGCAACACTTCTAGAATCTTTTATTTATTTTAATTAAATGAATTTCTATACGTTATTAGACGAATTTATTGAAAAACTTTAGTATATCCTTTTTTGTTACTAATATGGTAATAGCTCTCTGTTTGTCATTGTCATTACTACTTTATCAGTTTAAGAAAGAACTCGAATATCTTAATACAGTGAATTCATATTCACCTAAAACGATGAATGCGCTGCTGCAATTTAATTTTTCAATCTATTGCGTATATTTTTGAAGGAAAGAGAACGTGATGTCACAGGCTCGACGTTAGATGACATGCGCAATTATGTTTGGGGGGTCATTTTATCTGGGACGTCACGTGAATCGATTGTTTGCAACGTCTAACTAAATTTACTATTGCTATGCCTAAGATAAAAAAAATGGCAATTTCTTATGTTTTATCGACTAGGTAAAGTATACGTGTGTGGAGGATTCGACGGTGTTCAAGTCCTGAGAAGTGTCGAAATGTACGACCCTGAACAAGATCAGTGGACGCTCATTTCGGATATGCTTGTACCAAGAAGTGGCCAGGTACTCGTATCTCACCAAGGGGCACTTCTGGTCATCGGAGGATTCAACGGTGAAATGAGACTGCGTGCAGGTAAGGAGAAAAAATAAAGATGCGAAAGTGAATAATTTTTTAAAAAAATATCGTCACATCACAAGGAGACAACTTTTTGTTTATTTAAAAACTGCAGCATTTAAGATACTTAGTTCTTTTCCTTATTTTTCTGAATCCACTTCTTGAATACTGTTATAAAGAATCTTTAAGAAACAAAGTGCCCCACAAAGGACTCGCTGATTTAAAAATTTAAATAACTAGGCAACGAAGATTAATAGAAGAATGAAAGCAATGGTATGTTTATTTCGAAAGCCATAAAATTCTGATACAGAAGTTTCAGAATTAGTTACAGATGTTGCCAGTAGGTGACGCTGTGCGCTGTAGTAATAGTACAGAGTCTGGAAAAAAGTCTATAATCTGAACTTTGCAAGCAATCGTTGCAAACTTATCACAATCTATTGAAATTGTGCACCTTTCGAAGCACAGAGATGGTGTATACCAAGAATGAAACTTTTAGTCATCCTCTGCGGCGCTACTTGCTGCAAGCATTTGTAACTAATTCTGAAACTTCTGTATCAGATTTTTCAGGTTTTCAAAATAAACATACCATTGGTTTTATTCTTCTATCTATCTCCGCTGCCGAGTTATTTAAGTTTAAAATCAGTGCGTCCTTTGTAGGAAACTTTGTAGAAAGCGAAATTTGATGCTCAATGAAATTCTCCAGTTAATAAAATACATGCAGGGCGTATGTGTGCACCAGATAACTTAATTCAACTAAGATTAAAAAGAACTGAGGCTACACCTGTCTGGATTAAAAGTGCCAGAAACATTTTCTGGATCAATGAAGAATACTCTAGAAATGCTGGGGTATTTTTCCGTTAACGGAACCAGAATCGTCGCCGAGCTGAAGTGCTGGCGCTACTTTGTGTTGCGCCAATAAGGAATTGAATTGTGAAGAACTGAACGTTGGCGTGTACAGAAGATCACATAACGTATCTAAGATTAAAAAGAACTGAAATCAGAAATTCAGAAGAGAAGAAATATTCAGAATGTCAGAAATATTTTCTGTGTCAATTAAGAATACCCTAGAAAATCCTAGGGTAATTTTCCGTTAATGGAGTCCGAATTGTCGCCAAACTGAAGTGTTGGCTCTACTTTCTGTTGCGATAACAAAGAATTACATTCTAAAGAGTTTAACGTCGACACAAGGATTTGGCAGGTTTATGTCTAGGGTGCCATTCCTGGAACGTCAAGTAAACTAAGTTAAACCTATAATCGCCAATTAAATGTTCTTGTGAACTTTAAACACAGTTATTGTACAGGAAGTCCAGTAGATGTATTAATATTTTCCAGCGAATATGCATCTAAAGGAAACAATATGCCTATAGAATATTCAAAGCAAATGGTAGTACGTCCTTTTCTTACTTTTTCCTTATCTCTAAAAATGTTATAAACATTTTTCCTTATACTGCTTTACTATTCCAATTTTATAAAAATGGTACTTTAAAATGCAATTACATTATAATTCCAATTTCTATTCAATGTTCGTGATTTTATCAGTCAATACCTATTACACATTCAGTTTTATACCCTAATCGAGTACCAATTTTCTATTTTATCTAAAACTTTCACCCGTGTTTTATCACGTATTTTTGTAATGTGTATTTGATTCTGTTTTCTGTTTCTAAGTGGAGCGCTTTGACGAAGAAAAGAATGTTTGGGTCCAACACATTCCATTACTCGATGCTAGAAGCAATTTTGGTGCTGTGGTATTGGACGACCAATTACATGTCATCGGTGGATACAATGGTGAATATGATTCCTTTTCTAAGCAATACCCAAACAACAAATACATTTTATTACTACTGTTCAGAACATATGTTTCCACATGACAATGACTTTTTTCTTGGATATTGTTATTTCATCTAGTTTGTTTACTTTCCAATTAAATATCAAGTGAAAATCTTAATAAACAAATATGAAAATCCTTAAGTTCTTACCGTTTTTCAAAAACTTTAAGCTTACAAAAACATTGCTTATTTGCATGGCTTGCCTCTACATTGGATTGATTTAAGAACATTAATAGCCTCTAAGAAAAACCTCAAAAGAAAATTTACAAAATACTACTCCGATATCCACTAATTTATAGTAACTGACATAAGTACAAATACGTAATTTTATGAAGGCTTATCTGGAAGGGAGACCTAGTTGCAACAAGCACGTTAGTCAGACAAAACTGAATGGTTCCATTTCTTCCTTCCGAATACTTTACTCTCGGGAAAAGATTCAATAGTTCTAACAAAGTTGTACATCCTGTTCTGTGCTTCTGGTTACGGACGTGATGGACACTTCAATCTGGAGCTGCGAAAAAAGCTTGAAAGATAGGAATGAACATCTCGGAGCGATTTTTTTTCCAGTTCCCTTCCGTTATAACCATACCACTTGGCGCCTGTTTTGGCTTGGCGAAATGAAAAAAATGCACCAATTCGGCATCGAAAATTACTGGTATGGTTATGTTATAACCACATCACTTGGCGCCTTTTTTATCTTGGAAAATTAATGCACCAATTTGGCGTCAAAAAGGCGGGGTATGGTTCCGTAATAAGCATACCACTTGACACTTTGTATGTCTCGGCGAAGTCTTAAAAAAATGCGCCAGTGGCCAAATGTGTGGTATGGTTATAAAGAAAAAGTGGATTTTTTTAATTTTAAGAATTAAGCAAATTTTTAGTGTTTTCTCGTACAAACTTCTGGAAATATTTTTATAAAATATTGATTTTAAAGCAAAATAAAGCTTTAAAAAAATTATCTTTTCTGTAATTTCAATTTACTTGCAGTGTAATTTTGTTTCAATTTTATCAATTTTTAAACATAATTTGCAACAATACTTTTCATTGTATCAAACTTACTAAAAAATCGAAAGTATTGTTGAAAGCTATACTTACAAGAATTTTAAAAAAATATTAAAATTAGGGAAAATGTTATTTGAAAAACTATTTAATTAAATTTTAAGATATTGTAAAAAGAATTTTTGTGCGATAATATGTTCTGACATTATTGCCAAAAATGAAATAATTTTGTTTCATAATTAACTAATTAAAAAATCTAATCAAAAATTTTTAAGAAAAGCCGTTCCGATGTACACATTGATCTGCGATGAATTTTGTAGGACTGGGTCAACGGTCTGCCTTGTAGAGCGCCAAAAGATCGACACATCTGCACTCACGCACGTGTAGAGCCCATTATTTGAAATTGGATCTACTGTAGAATTTATCATTATGAGAATATTTTTAACAAATGCTTTGGAATTCGGTTCTTATTTCTTAGCATTGTTTAAGACGAAAAATGAAATAATGCTCTATAACAGAAGCAAATAAATGTTGATATCAACAATGATGGTAAAAGCAATAATGGTAGAATGTTCTTTCAATTGTTACAAAAAGAAATAAACAGACAAAAGACAATTATTTATAATCAAATGATAACAGAAGTCATATATTTTCAAAGAAAAAATGCGAATACCTTTAAATACGCAGAAGAATTTCGATAATTTTGTTATTAAAGATCCACCTGCCTCAGTGATTGCTCGCAGTAAGAAGTCATTTTTGTTGCAGAACCAGGTTAATCATGAAGAAAATAAATTGAAAAAACCACAAAATAGTGAAACATATTTTATGCGCAATGACTTTAAAAGAACTACTGCGCAGTATTCCTATAAAGGTGGAGCAAAACTTGACAACCTAAACTTATTTCCCAGTTATTCGAATAATTATTCTGGTAATCACCTATCACTGAATATGAAGCTTATGAATAAGGATAATAGGAATTACAATGGCAAAAATCGGCAAACAAGTTCTCGTAATAGTGCAAGGTTTCAGATTCCGAGAAATATCAATGGAAGATCTCAGTTGAGAAATTTTGGTAACAGCCATGTATTAATTGCTGGAAGAGGCCGATTAACTTTTTCCAATCGAAAATATGCATCTCCTACAGTTATACATTCCATTCATCGAAAGCATGCATCTCTTACAGTTAATCATTCCAAGATACAAGCTTCGAAAATGCAAGATTATGCTTCAAACGTAATGAAGAATGAGCTGCTCGCCATGAAAAGAGTTCGATCTGTTTCATCACAGAATATTGAAGTGAAAACAAAGACAGAAAGCAGGTACATTTTATTTGCAAGCGTTTGTGTACCAGTGGTAGTTGCCATCTTGTTTTGTCTTTGGAAAATGAGAAAGGCCGAAAATGGAAACACGTATATGAGATTAACAAATTATAATTTGGAGAATAATGCATCAAGCGAAGAAGAAGTTGAGAAGTTTAACACCTCTGAATTCTCTTTTAAATCATGTTCCTCCCCCAGTTGTTCTTCTTTTCCACAAACTGATTTGAACTTGAGTTATAGCGGCACTTATTATAATTATGATGTCTCTGAACAAAAGTTAATAGTCAATAACAGTTATAATAATGATCGTCATGGAAAACTAATAAAGATACCTCCCATTGACTTATTGATTTATAATGGGTTTATGAATAAAAATGAAAGATCGTCGTACGGTAAAACATGCGGAACTGATCGTCCACCATCAAACATGCAATACAGAAGTAGGTGCTTGGGAGTGATAAACTCTGTAGATTTGGATTCGTCTCGTGACGACTCAAGTAGTAGCTCTTGTTTTCGATCAGTAATAGTGACTATATAAAAAGTAATCAATTTGAGTACAATAATAGATTCTATGCATCAGAACCATTCCTTTCAAAAGAGAGTTCTGAACCAAAAGCATCGTTTTCTAAAAAGTCTTCTTTGTCAGACGCATGCTTACTTTATAACGCAAATGAATCTCTTAAAGAAAAGGGTTCGCTTCAGCTAATTTCAAATGATTGTGCTAAGTCTGGGGGAAGTTTTGCATCTGCGGTAGGATCTATTGTTGCGACAGCGGCAGGGACAGAATCCTGGACACATCAAGAATCTATCGACTTAAATGACGGATCTAAAACGCCTTCACGTATAGAGGCATTGGATTTCTCGGATTCTTCCAGCTCCGAAGGTTCATTTGATGAAAATGATGAAATCATTGAGCATGAGTTTGTTTCTTAACTGTAGGGGAATTTCAGGCAGGTGTTTGATTGTTTGGCAGAAACATAAAATGATTTGGCTGTGTGGCATATTGCTGCGACGTTTGCCGTTGAAGATGTGAACAATACTAGAATTCTTGTTAACGACTAGTTATGATGACGTATATGCTCGTTCACGGTACTGTTTTGAAAATACAAAGATAGTGAGTCGTCCAGTTAAAGAATCTGGCAACTTGATCTCATATCAAAACTTATCTGATTAGCCGATTCTTCGCTCTTCCGGACGATGGTGTGAACTACCCTTAGGCAAGCTATGGGAGGAAAGGAAGAGTTTTTTAAATAGAAATTTTCATCTATTCCTGCAATAAAATCAAACAGAATTTACAATACTGTCTTGGAAAATACAAAAATAATTAGTTGCCCAGTTATAGAAGCTATTGCATATTTCTTGCAAATTGATCTCTTATCAAAACTTATATCTGATTAGTCAATTCTTCACTCTTCCAAATGATGGTGTAAACTATCCTTAGGTGTCCTATGGTAGGAAAGGAAGAATTTTTAAATAGAAATTTTCATCGATACCTGCAATAAAATCAAACAGAATAAAATTGTGGTGGCATAAAATTATTCAGTCTTTCCTGTGATAGTTTAGAAAATTGTGTTAAGTACCATTAGTCGAAGTGATGAAGGAAAAAGATGGACAGTATGGAGATGGCGCTGTTGCTTATTTAATTATAAACACGTGGTGATTATTTCCAGTTTAGCGTGTCTGAATACAGCAGCGACAATCTGCAGTGAGATATATTCTGTAGACTTTCTAAACGAAGTAATGCGAGAAGATAAGAAAGGAATGTTGATGAACGTAAAAAAATTACTGCTACGAAAGGAGAATTTTTGCTTTGTAAAATGTTAGCTTTGAAACCAATATGTCAGTAAGATTTGAAAAATTATAAAACTATGAGTATTTTTCTTTATTTTTAAATGCAATATTCATTACAGTTTTAGAAAACAAATAAATTATTTTTTCAAGCAAAACCCATAATCACTGAGTTCATTTTGTTGTTGTTTTTGTTATACTTATTAAATTGCAAATGATTTGTATGTAAAGTAGTTGTATATGCATTTAGCAATGCGTTATCAAACCCAATTAATAAGAAAATAAGTTTACAGAATATACCGA
>BGPR01006268.1:0-78136 GCA_013235015.1 Araneus ventricosus | reverse complement strand
AATAATAATAATAATAATAATAATAATAATAATAATAATAATAATAAACATATTTATTATCTTATTATGTAGTAACTCTAGAAAATAACTAAATACAAATATAACATTTTAATACAAAATTAAATAATTACTTTTCTCATTTGAATAAGCTGGTTGCTCTGAAAGTTCTAGCCATAATTATTATTTCTTTCGTCCTCAATGTGCAAGGAAGGAAGCACTACTTGCTCAAGTGTTTAGAGCTATGGGAATAATTTTGAAATATTTGTGATGAATTGGAGGCATGTATGGCAGAAGAAACAACACGTCCGCTTTGTTTTCATCATTCACAGATCTACAGGACTTGTCTATAGAGACAGTCTTGTATCATTCATATTTTGTTGACTGTAGAGCTCTGCCTTCCTCTTTCTTTTGCAAGCTTATTTCACCAAAACCATGTTAAGTTCGGAAAATCATTTTTTTTAAACGATTAGTAAGAGAAAAGGTACTGAAGTAGGTTTAATAAAATGAAGGAATATATAGGAGAAAATGACAAGTATGTTATCTTTCTGTCATTCACAGAGCTGCTGGACTTATAGAGATAATCATTCTGCACAGTTTGTAAAGACTGTAGAGATTTGACGTTGTTTTTCAAGTTTTTGCACGAAAAGCGATATTAAATCGATAAATCATCGATTAAATAATTAATTTATTAATTAATCGATTAAAGAGCGTAAAATTCCCTATAAATAAATAGTTCTATTTTTCTTCTAGCTTTAACAGTTTCGCAGATAATGGCTCTCAAAAGTTGGAGATGTCCAATAATTTACGACCACCTAGACCACAGTAATGGCGCGTTACCTATATGGAAAAAAATTTTTTTAAAGTAAGCTCTCGTTTAAGAAACGAAGTTATGACATTATTATTTTTTATTAATTTTGGAAATGAGTTCAATAATTTATGACCACCTTGTATAATGTCGAATTTTGAAACGTTTGTTAAGTTTATTTTAAGTGTATAGAACAATTATTGTCGCACTGAAGTGTGAGACATAAATTTGACGTAAAGTTTTAACATGTAATTTAAAAAAAATTAATATCTTAACCCTCTGATTCCTAAGGCCATTGAAATAAAGGGACCTCAAAATACGGGAACGTCCGAGCTTCTCTATCAAAGATAAGGGAAATTTACTTTCCCCCCTCAAAAGCCACAATGACAGATAGCATTGTCCGAATTGCAAGAAAACTCCCCTCTTTCCCAAACACAACTGGGCGAGCCACTCTAACGAAGAAAGCACCCGCCATGGGTTGTGAAGTCAAACACACTTAACGAATGGGGGTGGAAATTTCAGAGTGACATTCAGACGTTTCGGACGTCTATCGTCTTTTGCTTGAAGGGACGTATGGGACGGTCCCGTATAGATAGCGTTAAACACTGTCGATACATTAGTACTTTTATTTCATGAATACTCCATTCGTTAAGTAATCATTTCTATTTTATAAAATTCTGTGCTTAAAGTTTCCATGTATATGATTTTAAATTTGTAATATGGAAACACATTCACAAGACATTAAAGCAAAACTAGATATACGAGGTCTACAAACAGGATTTTTTAAAGCATTTCAATAAAAGAAAACTATATATAACTGCTAAGATCTCGAATTCTATTTGTATGGCTTCTTGAAAAGTCAGAATTCCAACAACACGTAATAAAATTTATTTTGCTCCTGCGTTTCAGTTCCTAGAATTTGAACTTTGAGGGTAAAGAAGACAAAGGCTAATCCAAAATAACTTGGAAAAGAAGTTTTAAAGGAAATGAAAAGGAAATCCCATGAAATATAAATATCACAGCACAAATATGATTTCCCCTACAGCCTCCAAAACCGCAGTTTCAAACTATACAGTTTCTTTTCAACTTTTGATCTGAAGGAAACCATTTCTCTTCATATCTCTTTTTCTTAGATATTTGTGTCTGAAGCATTACACTTTAGAGGGTGCCTTACTCACATACAGAGCTCCATTTCTATTTGATTCAATTCGTGGTAAGCCAAAAGGAAAAACGGCATGGAATCGCTGCTATTTCTTTACAAACATATCTTCATGATACATTATTTACTAGGCCAGGATTTAACTGTCTCAGTTTCAGTATTAACCAAATATTCTGCTTCTTTCCAGTTTATTTTTAAAATGATACTGGATTCAAAAGGAAAATACTGCACATTTTAAAGACAAATAAATATTTATTTTTGCAATATTTCTGTAACGCCTTCAAGATGCATACAGAACATGAAATTGAATTATCCTGTACAACGTACATCAAGCAAAATGCATCCAGTAATTAAAGTGGACAATGAAAATGAAATTTATGTATCAGTGACACAAAGGAATTTTCGAGAACCTTATTTAAAGTTAAATCGAAAATCATTTAGAGTGCCGATCAAGGGCACTGCCTTGACGGGCACTCATTTAAATATAGCAGTTAATGAACTTTCTGATGGAATCTGACATTTATAACGAAATAAAGTGGAAATCTAAAACAAGATGGAAGATTCTGGTTTTGCACTTTACCAAGAACCACACAAAAGCAGTGATCGAAACATTGTAACAGGATTTTTTTCTGTTAAGAGCCTTTAGAACAATCTAAGAATTGAGACCCATATGTGGCCCGAAAAATTCTGAAGTGGAAAAGTAGAGAAAAGACATCCCCAAGATATAAAAATTAAAACAGCAAACAAAGACAGAAGAAAGACTTTTTTTCAACCTTACCTCGTGTTCTAAAACCGCCATTTTAATAATTCCTCCCAAATCGACAAATAGAGAATAACAGGAAGGGGAAACCCGGGGTATGATGTTTAAATTATATGACGAAAGTTATGTATCTTTGGGAAATAGATGTTTTGAAGTCGATATGACTCATTGTGTAGAAAAGTTTAATTTAGGGAAAAATCCGAAATTCTTTCAAGCCTCGGTCATGCAGAAGAAACTTCGTCATTTAAGGCAATATGTACCAAAATCGAACGATTAGAAAGAAAGCTACTGATTAGGAGTAAATAGGAGTTTGGGTGAAAATCTAGCTTATTTTGCAGAAAAGTCAAATTTAAGAGAAATATATTTTCTTGCTTGATTTCAGTTGAGTATTTTTTTAACATTCCTAGAGGAAAAGTTCAGAGACTTTCCATAATTATTGCGTTTAACATTTTCCAAATGATCAAATTGGTCGTTTTCCCAACTTTGCGAAAGTAGAATAATTTGGTGACGCATTGTTTTTTTTATTAAGATATAAACAGCAAATGTTCATATTTCTTGGTCGTTCTAGTCTTAGTAGATGATTTCATCATAGTATTCATACAAGCTTATTAATTCTCTTATCTAACTATAGAATTTTAAGTATGAAATTCTATAGCTAGATAAGAGAAATAATAAGTTTTTAATTTCCGACTTGTATATTAATCGGGAAATTTATGGCTAATGACAGTAAATATCCAGTTTTGATTTCTGAAACATCATTGACTTATTGTCCTTGATTCACAGATTAAATAAGGCTGCTTTTTTGCTTTATATATTTATTCTAAATACATTATTAATTAAAGATCAAAATTGATTGAGAAAGATTAGTAGAAAAACAGGGGCTAATGATAGTATATATCCATGTTTGATTTCTGAAGCATCATTTACTTATTGTCCTTCATTCACAGATTAAATAAAGCTACTTTTTTGTTTTATATATTTATTCTAAATACATTATTAATTAAAGATCAAAATTGATTGAGAAAGATTAGTAGAAAAACAGAGGCTAATGATAGTATATATCCATGTTTGATTTCTGAAGCATCATTTCCTTATTGTCCTTCATTAACAGATTAAATAAGGCTGCTTTTTTGTTTTATATATTTATTCTAAATGCATTATTAATTAAAGATCAAAATTGATTGAGAAAGGTTAGTAGAAAAACAGGGGTGTTGATTGTTAAATGTGACTATGTTGTTTCCATTTATAAACTGTAATTTCTTTCGTTTGTTTTTAAAATGAAATTGCATTTGCGGCTAAATGTTATCTATCATGTTTACTTACTATGACTTCCTTAGAAAATTGCATTCAGTTGAAACATTTCGTAACTATATAAAAAAATTAATGTATTTTGTCTATGTTATTTATATTAGTGCTTACAAAAATCATAAGTATTTTAAGGAAATATTAAAAACACGTTCGTAATTTTTAAAAATATTTGCTCTTCATATTTTTTAGAGATTACATAACATTTCTTTTAAACCATAATTTCAAAACAAATGCATAAATTATTTATTGTTGGTCTGAAATAATTGCTGATAATAAAATAATTTTCAGCTAGCACAGTCATTTTTCCATTATTTTATTCCAGAATGAATCATTAGTCAGACAATCATATTGCATGTGTTATTATGTCATTCAGCTACGTTTGAAAGAAAGCAAATAATTGTGTAATGTTTTGCTTCGTTTTATTACCATAATTTTAATGCATTTCATTTAGAATATTTCAACCATCCATATTTACCTGCAACTTGAAATGCAGAAATTAATTAAAAAGTGAGGTAAAAATCCTAGACTGAATGGAATTTTTAAAAATAAATATATACATATCGTCGTTTAAGAAGGAACTAAACCTATCTCAATTTCTATAAATTTTATACAGAAAGAAAAAAAGTGAATTTTTCGCAATCAATAACGAATATTTCTGAATTTTTTCACATCTAGTAGGACCATACAACCTCATGTTCACATTAGATGCTAAAAAAATTCAGAAACTTTCGTTATTGGTTGCGAAAAATTCAGTTCTTTTTACCCTCTTTGAAATTTCAAAAAATTAAGAAAGGTGGTGTTGCTTTTTAAGCGACAATATAAGTATTGTACATTTGGTAGACCCAAATATGTGCCATTTGTAGACAGCTTAGTTTCAGTTTCCTTCTGTAGCTGTACTACAAATCATTTACATTTACAAAAGCAGGGACTTTTGGAAATTTCTAAGCTTAAATTTTTTTAATGAGCCTTGCAAGAATTTAGTAATTCGTCAAAAATTGTTTGCACCTATAGAATCACAACTAAATTGTTATTAGTAAAATAAAATCTATACAAAGTTCATTTCAAATTCAAAAGTCATTATAAATGTAACACATTCACATGAAATTTTTGATCGTGTTTGAAATCCTGAGCTATAAAGTACAAGGGATGTTCGAATAGTAAAGATACAACGGTCCAGTTTCATGCAAAACATTTTTATTTCACAAATATCATCCAGTTATTATTATTTACTGGTTGTTGATTCCTTTTTCAGCATAATTTCCACTGTTAAACGGGGGTTAAAGCTACTGTGTCCCATGCCTACAGAATTCTAAAGCTTCTTCCCGAAATTTAATTTCATCAAGAGTTTAATTACACTCTTCCATTATTATTTCGTGTTATTCTCTAGCTGTGATATGCAGACTTTCTAAGAAACTTTCCAGAATTCTTCGAAGAAGATTTTCCGAGAGCATACGTGATCTACTTTTCATGTATTCGTCATGAATGTCAACCGTATTTCCAGAGTATTCAAAACACCATTTCATTACATTTTGTCGATTTATTATGTTCTCATAAACGGAAACAATTTCTGTGTGAATATCCACTGTGCGCTTACCTCTGTGTGAGTAAAATACGAATGTCGTGGATTTTGAACTGAAAAGGCCATTGGAAACGTGAACTACTCCTTTCAGCAGACTCGAACCTTTTCACCCTTTAGATGAGGTGGGTCGGAGTGGGAAATTAGTAACGAAACATACAATTTGATCCAGATTTAGCTCAGCAAGGCCTAACAAAAGTGCAGGAGAAGCAAACAAGTCAAGTTCAGATGTACCAAAAAACACACCTAAACATAACCTTTCCGTCTATATGTCATTATCTTTCGTTTCCGAGCATGCCTCGTATAATTATAGAAACGACTTTACATACAGCAAAATTCTAGGAAAAAATTTAATGACATGATTTTGGATTATGAAAAAAGAAGATTAAAAAAAGGATTTTAGAACAATTTTAATTTGCAGGATTGAAATTGCATCCCTCTAGGTATTGGAATTTCATCCTTGTAGGGATAGAAATTGAATTAATCCTTGCAGGATTAAATTGGTTCCAAATTATTTCTTACAGATTGGATGTAGAAAGTGGTACTTTAATTTATGTCTTCATTTCACGAATTATCATAATTTTTATTTCATTATAATGTTTTATTCTTACGGAGTGCAGATAAATAATCGAATATTCGGATCAGAAAATAAAATACGATTGTAATTCATTGTGGAAAAAGTTGATTGGATTTAAAAATTTTTATCGCAAAATGTTTTAAATGTATCAGTAAACGACAAAATAACATCTACATTTTTCTGAAAAAGAGATTGTGAATTGAATGAAACAGCTCAATAAATCCAATTAACATACTATATTTAGTTAAGAATTCTACGAAGCGACAGCAATTGAAAAAAAAATTATTTTGCATTCTACAAAGGAGAAACAAATTAAATTTTCAAAACTGCTGCCGGAGTGTTCACATAGCCTCTTTAATAAAATTTTAATCTTTATTTTATTTAAGCTGATAATTCATGAGAGTTAAATTATTTTACCTCTTCTGTTTAAGTATTAATTTATAAATCTGTGTTTCTGATGTTCATAATACTCTTTAAATTTTTGCACTGAATTTAAATTACATTTTGAAAATGTAAATTTAAATTGATAAAAATTAATAAACTTGGTTTACATTTATCAACGTTTTGATGAAAGATATAAACAAATACCATGAATTGAAAATATTTTAACATATATTGAAAAAAATATTTAACAATAAGACATCGACGTTTTGATTGTTTTGGATGATGGAATTATAATGGAGGTTTTGAATGAATTATAATTAATTTGATTTGAGTAATAATTTTAACGTAGGACTATGCTCCTCCCATTGGGGTCTCAGGAAGGAATTTTATTCACACGTCAAAACGGCACAGGAAACGTTGTATGGGAGATCATTTATATCTCGGTAACTACATATGTTAACATATATCTAATGTCTTATTTTAGGAATAAAGGGTAACAACAGAAGTTACAAAAAATTGAAAATCGCAATTGTACTTCAACGAATACTGAGTCGCAAAGTTATAAATTTAAAGTTCGCATGAAATATTCAGAGACAAGTTTGCTGATCTATGAAGAGTTTCATATAGATAAAGATGTTCTAATTATTGTTATGGTTTATTTTAATGTAGATGTCAAAAGGAATGAGAAAGCGTTCGATTTCATGAAGAAGCATTTTGATTTAAAGGTGATGCCTACAAATTTTCTAGTACTCTAGGTAATTCATATATTGAATCAACTTTTACAAGAAACATTATTCCCGAATTAGTAAATTATGTATGCTACTTTTCATACAATCGATCGATCCTACACAGAATTGTAATATATCCACGCACGATTGAAGAATCCAAAATAAAAGAATTGACATTGTAATATATTTTATTAAGAAATAAAACAATTTTCATTGTAACCTCAGTTTCATTTTATTTCTCCAATTTTCCATACATTAGTATTTCAGAGAAACAAAAGAGAATTGAAAGTAACTTCGAGGAACAAAAGAGAATTGAAAGTAACTTTGAGAATCATGGGTAACATCGCGAAACAAGAGTATCGCGAGTATCTTCGAAAAACAAAAGAGTAACGCGAGTAACAAAGAGAAGCCGGGAAATTACGAGAAACAAAAGAGTCACGCGAGTAAAGTAGTCCTACGCCTTTAACATCAGCGGCTGTTTGAAAAAGACAGCCTCCCGTCGCTTTTTTTCAGTATGGGTGATGGTATTCTGTAAATGGAGGGTTCACAGGTTAAAGTAAACCAAGTCCATATTTTGTCCATTTTGTATTAACACTGCCATGATAGAATAGAAAAATTATATTTTTCTGTAACAGTGAAGAATGTTCATAGTTTCATATGAATCCTCCAAGTGGCAGTAGATCTAGTTGTAATTGAAAATCACCTGAATATATTTCAGAAATGCAGTGAATCAAATCAGTTTTCTTCTTGGTGTGAGCAAGCATGTCTTTCAAGTTGTGTATTATAAAGCAATTTGCAAATACTAAGCGATCTGTTATTGAGTAATAGGTGTCAGAAATTTATTAAAATACATACCCAGACTTCGCAAAAATGTCACGGAATAAAATTACAAGCGCATCATTTTATATCCAGAATCGTGTACTGACTTAAATAGAAGCATTAAAATGATCCTCGACTCAATAACATTTTCCGACCAACTCACAACATGGGGTTAAAATCTTAACCGACCTGAGAAAATGGTGCGGGCTCTTCTTAAAATAGCTCAAGATATGGAAATGAATGTGGAGATAGATTTATAATTTGGGCATGAGTTTCAGGTAATTAAATGCAACATCCAACAGAATAAACAACACAGAGAGAAAGTAATTGAAGATACTCTGGTTGAGATTTCAAAATGGTTTTCACCTTGCTATTATTACAAGGAAAAATTTATCGAATTTATCTCTCATGTAAAAATAATCGCAGTTATAACATTATTAGTTTATTAATTAATTTTTCAAAGGGGTTCAAAAATATATAACCCTCCTGTGTATTTTACATTATTCATAATCAATGCTAATTTGAATTTATTAAAATTAGTATTAAATCGGATTAATATTTAAGTATCAGTGATTACTGGTCTATTTCCTAGAATACAGATATTTGAAATTTTGATCGATGAAGTGTATAATATATTTTGCAAATGTTTTTAAATAGATGTATGTGTAGAAATCTGCTGATTGCCACATTAAATATTTACCATTTATCTTTAAATAAATATGGGATGAAAAACGACAACACTGTCTTTTATCATCATCAAATCATATTTAATAACTACTTTTATAAATAGACGAGCATTTTTTTTCTGAAAAAATATGTTTTGAAAACTATGAATGTCAATTATAATATTTCTTGTGCGATGTTACAACAAAATTATTCTTAATTATTTAAATGTTATATTGTAATATTTATATTAAACTGTCCTCAGGATAATATACTTTGGCACTTATGGAATAGTAATTATTTATGACAATATTATCATAATTATCTACATCAAAATTTTTTAATCTATTACTTTAACAATCCGTTTATTTCTAGTTAATTTCTGAAAAGGAAAAGTTCTTAGTTGCTGACATTATTTCTTCTGAGTTTAAGGAAAAATCAATATATGAAATTTTACGTCGAGAATCTAAAACCTTGATCTAATTAATATGTGACTAGAGGCAACGTACCTAAGATTAATAGCTTAAATGATTTAATTGAAATGAACTTTGCTGATAAATACTAAACAAAACTTTGCATTTCATTTCTTTTCACTTATTTCACTCTGTCGGTATGACACATTAAGCTAATTTCCTAGCCAAGATTATCACGATTTCAAATGCTGTCGTCATAAATGCTAATCTTTATCTGTATATACTTAAGTTATATGAAAATCGTCAAAATATATGGCGACTAATATACTTGATGTTAAATATAAGGAGTATAAAACAAATGCACAGGGAATTTTCTCGCGTCGACCGTTCTTTCCGACGTTCGTTCTTTCATCGACAACAACTTTATCACCTGAAAATAAGTTCGCCATATTTTGTGACAAATTATATAGACTTTTACCGAAGACTCCAAGATAATTAATTTCGTGTTATAAGCGATAGCGTAAGCGTGGTGAGTACTATTTTAGATTCTATCGTTTACCAACATTGCAGGTGATTGATAATCTCTACAACAATCAACAATCTCTAATCCGCTTTGACCTCACCAAGCTGAGGATTGTGCTTGCCTGATCAGAGGTTAATTATGTCTCTCTCAGTGTATTCCGTTTGCTATAATGGCTTATAATGGCAATTAAGAATAATTAGAAAAAGATCGCCATATTTTGTGACAAATTATATAGACGTTTACAAAAGACTCCAAGATAATTAATTGCGTGTTATAAGCGATAGCATAAGCATGGTGAGTACTATTTTAGATTCTAACGTTTACCAACATTGCAGGTGATTGATAATCTCTACAACAATCAACAATCTCTAATCCGCTTTGACCTCACCAAGCTGAGGATTGTGCTTGCCTGATCAGAGGCGGATTACGTCGCTCTCAGCGTATTCCGTTTGCAATAATGGCTTATAATGGCAATTAAGAATAATTAAGAAAAGTAATATCAAATCAAAATATTGTCATCAACCACAAATAATTGTAAATTTATTTTTATTTGAGACAATTTTGATTTTACTAAGAACCACTCTGTGAGTATCTATTTTAACTGCAGATATGGCAACTATAAATACTGGATGCTTCGAATGATCTTGTATAACAGCAGTCAGAAGTTAATTTCTTAATGTATGTATGCTTATTAAATTGCATACCTAAAAGAATACAAATTATTCAACACAATTAGAATGTCTAAGTCAATCAATTGCACATACACATTGGTTTCAAAGTAAAATTTGTTGTAAATGTTTTTTCGATAAGCCAGATCGTAATAAGATACATTTTCTAGGACTAAGAGTCACAATCTTTCATTTCCTCTTAATTTTTTTCAATGTTCTGTTGCCTGTTTGTAGAAAATTAGCATTTTTGTTAGCTAATTCCAATGTGCTTAATTCATTCTTCTTGCTACTTAAATATTATTGTCCCTGATATTTTATATCCTCATTAACTGACTGTAAATTATGAAATTTCTTGGACAATAAATAGTTTTTAGGGTCAATGATATTTTCAATATCTAAGTTGAA
Source organism: Araneus ventricosus (assembly GCA_013235015.1). Lineage (NCBI taxonomy): Eukaryota > Metazoa > Arthropoda > Arachnida > Araneae > Araneidae > Araneus > Araneus ventricosus. The sequence continues at coordinate 67,348 of BGPR01006268.1, read as the reverse complement.
ATCAGAATGCAAGAATAATTACAATCATTATTGTTCTAATCACATTTCGTGAAGGAAGGTAAAAAAATTAACAACCTTTTAAGTGTTCTGCACATGTTGATGCTAAAGCATAAGATAATATAACATTTCACTTATTAAAATTTGTTTTAATACAGAGTAATACTGTTGTTTGTACTGGCATTAAACATTCAACATTAAAAACCAAAATTTAAATGCATACTTAGAGGATGAGACATTTTAAGACTTAAAAATGTTTAACAAATTCCAAGATTTGATATTAATATTTTGTTATGTGAGATATTTTATCAATTAGACGATTCAAAATTGGGTTGTCACAGCTTTCTAAATTTTTTTGACAGAACAGGAATAGTATGAGAGAAAACTGAAAATGAACTTGTAATAATCTCGATCAAACTGGTACTTATTCCAGCTAACTATTGGATGTTTGAAATCTCGAAAAAATAATTTTTAAAAGATAAATAAGCATTTAACTCTAAAGTAATACACTGTTTAAAAAATATATAATATTTATGAAAGGAAGTAAAGCTATGATTAGAAAAAAATCCATTTAATTAATTTAAGAATATTCAGATATGTGTATTAAACTATACTTTAATACCACGATAAAATTACTAAGTCCAATTACTTCCATGAAATCTTGTTTAAATATATGACATGTGTTTAGTATTACCGAAATTATAACAATTTTCTATTTTTTATCGTAATGCTTATCAAATTTTTAAAATGTTGGGGTTTCACTTACTTTTTGCTTCTGAAGAAAAACATTAGAAATATAATTATTTTACTTATGATCTAACAAGCTTTGTTAAGAAAACGAAATAAAAGGGATCTCTTAAACATATTTCATTCACTTCCACAGAATCTAAAATTCGTTTCATTTTTTTTAGAGTTATTAGAATATTTTTGACTAACCAACCGTTACTGCATTCTGTTTTCAATCTTAACGACGAAAGCATTTGATATTTTGAGTACTAAATAGCATAACTCTGTTTTATTTCGAAATAGAAAACTCCAAACAATTTGCTTACATAAATGTAGCTACAGGGAGAAAAGTTACCATCAAAAAAAGTAAGCAATTTGACTTTTCCTGTCGAAACGTTACTTCCAGTTCGGAAAACATAACTGGAAGTCGTTCAGCTGGTAAAATTCTCCGAAGAAAATAAAGATCTGAGAAACTCGATACGATTATTTGTGACATTCTTCTGACAAACCAAGCAATTGCTTTGTCAATATTTTTGAGCCAAGAGTTTAGAAAATTTGTAAGTTTCGATTAAATTTGCTTTTTTTTAATACGTTTTCTAAGATCATGTATTTTTGATGCATTTCCAATATAGCTAAAGTTTCATACTTGCATGACATTAATTCAATGAGTAAGCGTTTTACAATATTAACACGAAGTTTCAGTTTTTTGTTATTCAAAGTTATCATGAGTTACCAAAATGACCGGAAGATAGGTGCATTCATGAAGTAGGAAATGTATTTTCCGTCTGGTCTTTATAGTATTTATTGGAATTTCTTTTAAGCGTAGTCTTGAACTGCTAGCAAGACAGAAATACTGACAGAAAGAGATTTTTTAAATGTTTTTAAACTATACTTTTGTTTAGAAGTCAGCTATCTATATAATATACATAAAATGTAGAATTAAAAGAATTAGAAAGATTAATATCGTTCTAAAAATATTTCTCATCAAACAGAATAGAAATAAATTAAAAAATAGCATACCATATTTTTTAAAACTTTAAATACACCAGCTATTTTATTTAGAACTTCATAGTAATACGTTGGTTCTTTTATTTCTTAAAATTCCAAATAAGTTTAAAAATAGCTTCGAATAAAGCAAGTGTTATAACTCTAAACTGCAAATAGATTATTTATTTTATGCGACTCGAAGAAGAAGTGATCAAATAAATTGCACATTACTGCTATCTGGTAAAGAAAAACAGCAAACATATTGTTATAATTCTAATGAAAACATTAGATTTTATCATGCATTTTTAAAAATCCAATATTTATAGGAATTCCAGTTTCAGCTTCTGCCTCTTCATTCTGAAATAATTTTATAGTTCTATTAAAGCAAACTAGATCAGACCTGACTTTTTGTATTCTATTTAATAATTTTGGAAATTAATAATTATATGTATTCAACTACATTATTATATTTCTATCTAATATATGGCACAAAAACTTAAATATTGCAAGATAGGATTAAGTGCTTAAAAAATTCTCCCTCTAAAATTTAACATAATGAATTCAGAAAAGACATATTTTAATTAAAATGCAAAATTGAAAATCCCTAACTGTTCCAAGTAATTTACGAGTATAATATATTTTATTATCATAAAATATATTTTCAAAGGATTTAAATTTCATCATTTTTTGTGTTTTAATGCGCTTACATTCAAATTAATTGCGATAATAATTTTCGTTTCGCAAATGCCTTTCGTTGAGCTCAGGTTGTTATTAAATTAATCGTCAGAATTTGTTCTGGAAAAATGAGAATGATAAATTATCATCCGGAATAATGAAGAAAAGAAGACTAATAACTAATTCATATGAATCAATCATAGATAACGGTGAAGTAAATCCCTATTCTAGAGTTATTTTTAATTTCTTCGAAATTGTATTTAAAAATTATATGAAATACTTTAGAAACCTAAATTATGCGTTCATTTTTGAAAAAAAAATATTTTCTCTTTACGACTTTAAAGATTTTCATGAAGACGCCGTCTGTTTTGAATTAGTGAATTTCCCATAAATATTGCACATAACGAATAAGAATATTGAAGAATTAAATGTTGAATTAAGAATGCGATAAACCTGAAAACCTAATTGGAAAATCTCTTTTCTTGAATGTGTGTTTATGTAAATTTAATCGGAATCAATTGCTAAAATAGGTCATTTGCTTAAACTAATTCATTTTTCTAGTTTATCCAATAAGGAGCAATAAACAATTTATTTTTTTAAATAATTGGGAAAACCTTCCGAATAACGTGGAGTTTATAGTATTCTTTTCAAAGACTTTTGAATATTTTTCATTATTTCTTCTGAAAATACATATTTTACAATATTTCTAATTTTTGTTTGGACACAAAAGAATTTTGGTATTTTTTCTGCTAAATAAAGCACTACTTTTGAAGTAATGAATTATCCTTTATGATAGCAAAGAATTAAATTTTACAAGAATTATTCTTTGATTAATGTTTTATCATTTTGTTCAAGAAGTGTTTGCCCTATTTTTTAACTTCATTATCCAGCACTCATAGGACCTTATGAACAAAAATGTAGCGAGATATGGTGTCGCGACATCATTATTATTTCATCTTTTATCGTCCAAAGTCTTCCGCAAATATATAAAAAAATAATTTGATGACACTAAATCTGTTATTTAGGTTTAAATTTTTTGTACTACTGGAAAATAATTAAAAGGATTTCAGTACTACTTTGTTACGTGCCTTATATTATATTAGTTATTACAAAAGATTTTCATTATCAATTATAAATAGTAATATATTAAATAAAAAAGATGTCTATTGCTGTAATTCATTATACTTGAGGAATGCTTTAAATGTCTGAAATCAAGCAATGGTTTTGACCTCAAAAATCCATTAAGTCAATCAATGATGTTGTTCGACATTCCTTAATGAATTTCCTCATTTATCATTTAATGGATTTTGAATTTCAAATAATATCTTTACTTTCAAATTCTATTTCCTCGAAATTGTACTTTTTCTTTATTAAGCGTGAGAGTAGGAAACTCAAACGTAATTATTGACATTACGTTGGATATACTTATATAATGCGTTTTTAAGCTATGCCGATGAAGAAAAATGAAAGATTTTTCAGTTACAACGCAAGTGTCAATAACTTACATATATTTTTATTTTACAAGATAAATAATGTCGTAATTAACTTCGCATTCCATTTTTATTAATGCTTTTCTTTTTGCACTAACATAATATCAGCAGCGCAATTGAATTCGCAAAAATTTCATCACCAATTTGAGAAAAGTTTGTAAAATAAAAGCATTTTTTGTTTTAATTTCAAGATTTCATTCCTTTTATTATGCATAGAAAGTTTTGTTTATTACATTTCCATTTTCACGAAAAAAATATAGCTTTTCGTTATTTCATTTTCTTTTATGATATCATCTCTCTTGTCAATTTAATTTTAAATATTGATCATAGCATAAGTTAAAATTTATTTATCAGCATATTTACATATTTTTCAAATAGTTGATGAACTACTTAAAAAAAGTCGGTCTACTACATAGAAAGCATCGTTTGTGTGAATATGATGAATAAATCAGTTGAAGCATGTATGTAACTAATTTACTCTTTCAAATAAGAATATTTTTTTCTAAAACATATACTGAATTCGATTTTCTGATTTTAATGTAATCTCATTCGTAAGTAGAATGCACACGAAACAATGGATCGCTTTTTTAAATTTTTTTTATAAATAAACCTCTTACTTAAATTTTCGTTGACATATCATTTATGAAAAATAGTAGCTGAGAAATGTTTATAATGTCAATGACTTATGCCTTGCTTTGAAGAAAATACTTTGTTAATAAATTAGACAAATCTCTTCTCAACCAAAATATTTTGGAATAGATTATTTGTTGTATTATACTGGTGAACAAGCATAAATTAATTTGTTCACAATTTAAAGCTGTATTCTGTTTGTTTGTCTGAAGAAGTTTTGTTCGTACATCAAGAGTAATGAATTCAGATTAATTATTCATTCTGCAAATTATCTTTGCTTCATCACTAAAGAAGGAAAGGATTTATATTATAAATTTACTCTAATATTAACATCTTTATCTTCTTGGTGTTAAAATTATTCTTATAGTGATGACCCAATATTAGTTAAAATGTTATTGAAATCATTATTTTTTCCTTTCGATAAGAGCATAAATATTTTACGCAACTTCGAATATTTTAAATATTCGAGGTTGTCTAAAATGTCATCGGAAGCTCTAAGTAACTTTTCTCGAAGATACTCTTTTAGCTCAAAATATACAGTTTTAACCGACATATCCGGCTGGCTCACAGGAATTGAAATGGATGGGTAAATTAAATCTGGACCACAGTTAAATAAAATTAAATTTATTCTTCTCGCATTTTTCCACATAAAACAATTCTGGATTTACCACGATTACATAACTGTCAGGCAGCATAATTAGGCTCTCCAAGCATGATGAGATTTGTTCAACGGATCCCATTGAGAGGGAAAAAGCCATCCTTCTCGCATGAAAAGTCAAGAGACTGTCTATCGTCCTTCTTTGGTAGCGAAAGGTCCTTGCAGCGCCATCTCTTGGTAAGGGGGCGAGATAAAATATGATTGTCACAGACTCCCACAGACCGTCTCGGTGAGGAACCAGAAGTATAAGTCTTTCGTGGTCTTCCACGTTTTCTAAGGGGGTGCACCAGTGTCGCACTTTCACCCTGTTTGTAAACTTTTAGTTCTGATGGATGGTATGTTCCCACGGGTTCATTTGGATTGTCTGGGTTGGCGATTACATAAGAAGTGGGAGCCTTTTGGGTGAGGATTATGTAGGGTCCATCTTTTTTTGGCATAAACTTGGTAGTGCGCCCCTTTGCGGCATTACTCATTTGATAAGTAGGCACAAACACACGGTCTCCAGGAAATTAATTAGGAGCCCTCCGTTGCATTCTATCACCATATTCCTTACGCAAATCTTGTTGTATCTTTGCAACTCCTTTGGCCTCTGCCATAAATTTTGAGAATCTTTTTAGATAAGGAGTAATTTCTGGTAAAATTGTATCTTTTAAGATAACACTTCGTAGGTCATTTTGAACCTCGTAGACTGTGCGAAGTTCTCTCCCAAAAGTTTGGAAGGCAGATGTTTGACCAGCCGAGGAACACACGGCTATGTTAATTGCAAATCTGATGGAGGGGAATTTTTCACACCAAGAGTCATGTTGGTCTTCCACCAGGATAGCAAGACCCGGTTTTAGATAACGTTTTTCTCTTTCTGCAGGATTTGCTCGTGGATGGTACATTGGAATAAATTATTGGTGGATTTTCAGAAGGTAACACAATTGTTACATAACAGCAGCGACAACAGTACCGTTGTCGCTGATGACTCTTCTAGGTAACCCAAATCTGAGGAAAACTTCTTCCATAAGCACAGTTGCACACTCTCTTGCAGTTGCATTTGACAGGGCAAAAAGTGGCGACGTCTTCAACTATGAAGATCCACTTTTTCTTATTTTTGCTCTCTGGGAGAGGGCCGAAGAGATCTATTGCTATGGTTTCGAATCTTTGTGCTTGCACTGGAGTTTGTAGCAATCCAGCAGGTTTTTGGTTTGAGGCTTTGAATCGGGCACAACCAGGATAGTTTATGACATAGTTGGTTGTGAACTTCCTCATGCCAATCCAAAAATAGCATTTTGCTATTCTTTGGTAAGTTCCATCTGAACCATAATGTGCAGCATTAGGAGAATCGTGGTGTTAATTCCAGTTCTAGTCTCTTTCATGGGAAGGAATAACCAACTGAGCTTATTCACTTTCAGAGTCATGGGAATATCTATACAATGCGTCCTGATTCTTCCGATACCCTCTTTCTAACCAATTGGCATGGTTAACATCTTTATCATCATTCTCCAAGCAATGGATTATTTTTCGGAGATCTTCATCTTTTAGCTGTTCTTCTCTTATCTCCATGGGTGATCTTGCAAGGAAGTCAATGGGAACTGTATTCTCTTCACAGGAAGGTATTTCTTGATCATAGTCCAGCCGAGACAGCATCTCTGAGACTACATTTGATTTTCCAGGTATGCACTCCAGATTATAGTTGTAATGCCCAAAGGGCAAACCTTCCAGAGGGTGATTTCAATTTCATTAGCCATTTGAGGGCCTGGTGGTCAGATGCTACGGTGCTTTTGGAATCTTCTATATAACCTCTAAATTTGCTCAATACCCAGACGACCTCAAAGGCTTCTCGTTCTGTAATTGAATAATTTCTTTCATCAGAATTTAACAGTCTGCTGTCATATTTTATATTATGCTCCTCTATATCAGGACCTTGGAGAAGAACAGCACCACGGGCATACTTACTAGCATCAGTCCGGAGTACAAAAGGTTTTGTAAAGTCCGCTTGACTCAAAATGGGAGGGGAGACCAAGCAATTCTTCAAAGTGGTGAAAGCATTTTGTACACTTTCAGTCCAAGTCCAAACGGTTTTTTGTAAGGTTACTCAGAGGGCGAGCAATTTCCGAGAAGTTAGGTATGAATTTTTGATACCAAGAACATGTTTGCAAACATTATTGCACTTGCTTCACATTTCCAAGAGGTGGAATTTCCTGAACCGCTGATACTTTATCAGGGTCGGCTTCAATTCCACGTGACGTGATCCAAAGTCGAAGATACTTCACACGAGAGCAAGCAAAGTGGCACTTGCTACGATTGGCCCCAAGCTTATGGTCTTTCAGTTTCAGGAAAACTGTCTCCAGATCGAGGAGGTGTTGATCAAAGGTGGGTGATAACACAATGATATCGTCTAGATATGCCATGGCAAGCAGGTTTCGGCAGAACATATCCATTAGCCTCTGGAACGTAGCTGGGGCATTCCGGAAACCAAAAGGCATTTTCTTAAATCGGAAAGTTCCAAAAGGGCAAATAAAAGCAGTTTTGTCCCTATCAGCAGGATGCACGTTGATTTGTTGGTATTCATACTTTAAATCGATAGTTGACATAGGTCGTGTGCTTTGCACTTTGGAGTAGATCATCCATTCTGGGGAGTGGATATGAACCAGGGACTGTGATTCCATTTAGCTTGCGATTGTATATACATAAACGCGTTTCTCCATCCGGGTTTGGGATCAAAACCACAGGAGCTCATAGGCGGACTCGCATTCTTCAATCACATCCTTTTCTAGGAGGTCTTCTATCTCCTTCCTTAAGAGTTCCTTTTTCATAGGCGACATTCTGTACGGGGGTTGAGAAACTAGTGGATGCTCTTCAGTATTTACGTGGGGTTCCATAAAAGGGGTAGGGTCTCCCCCTGGCCTGAAGACAATGTAAAATTTTTCGAGCAGGTAGCTCATCTTCTCTCTTTGCTCTGGGGTGAGAGGTGTACCTACATCTTCACTAAGGTGGCAAATTTTGGCTATAATGCTCCCAGCAGTCTGTAGCGAATTTACATCAAGGTCTTCCTTGAAATATATCTTGTGATGAGGCTTGACACTAAAATACCATCTTTTGTCCTTGAGGTCTAGAACAATACCAGACTTTTCCAAAAAGTCAGTACCTAATAGTGTTCGTGGTGACCTCTTCTCCTTACGCTCTGGCGAGAATGATCAGATCTTCTTTACGGGCTTTGCCAACGAAAGCTATGCTTGAACTTCTGGCGGAATCGACTGATTCACGATAGCACACACAATCACATGCAAGGATTTTAATAGAACTTGAATGACTGATTCACTGTAGCACAAACAATCACATGCACAAATTTTATTTGCGTTTGAATCGACTGCTTCACTATAGCACTTGAATCCACTGATTCACTGTAGCACTTGAATATTTGATATCACCCACTTCAAATGTAAAATTTCATTTTAACTCCCACGAACACACTTTTGTTTCCGATGGAAGCAGATGATGAACACATTATAACAAACAATCAATGAAATTTTAATTTAAAGAAAAATGCACAAACTAACAGTTTTTTCTAACAATTAGATTCAATACTTATACACATAGAGAATACGTTCTTAAGTTACTTAAAAAAATGATAGAGTTATAAATTACAAATTAGCAGTCATAAGAAAAATGAAATTGGAGATAATAATTAATTTGCCATTAACCAATTATTATTAGACAATCAACTATTAACAAGCATAATACAATTAAATCTAATAATTATGTTACTATTAATCACTGCACCTTCAATCATAATAATTAATAACTGGATACAATAATTATTTTACCAATTTCAATACTATTACAAATATAAAACACCAAAATTAATTGCTTTAATTAATGAAAATATATAGCATTCGATACACATAACAAAATGAGAGCTTTGCTTTCATACATATTTCCAACACAATTTCACCTGTAGAAGAAAGTTCAAAAACCTTGAACTTTAAAGCAATTAAATGAGCACAAAATAATTATTTTAAAACAAAAAATCATAACTCAAAGTAGCAAATGTAACAGTTATTTTACTTTTAGCTAGTTCCGTACCATTTTTAACACTTTTGAACTATGACTAACACGTGCAAGAAATTTTAAGTTAGGACTAACACGTGCGAAGAAAATTCAAACTGTATGATTTATGATTACAATTTTCGACAAAATAATACCATATTTTCAATAGTTAGTTTTCTTTTCTCATTTTAAAACTATAGATTACAAAATATACTTATCAACCACCAAGGATGCAGGGGTATTCGGCCCAGACAGTTGGGCACCAGTTTTAACTGACATATCCGGCTAGCTGACAGGAAGTGAAATGGACGGGTAAAATAAATCTGGGCCACAGTTAAATGAAATTAAATTTATTCTTCTCATATTTTTCCGCATAAAACAATTCTGGATTTACCACAATTACATAACTGGAAAGCCACATTATTAAACTCGCCAGCATGACCATAATTGTCCAACGGGTCCCTGTGAGAGGGAAAAAACCATCCTTCTCGCAAGAACAGTCAAGAGACTCTGTCTATCGTCCTTCTTTGGTAGCGAAAGGTCCTTGCAGAGCCATCTATTGGTAAGAGGGCGAGATAAAATATTATTGTCACACCGTGTATTTCATTTACGAACTCTTTTATTTTATCTTGCTGAATAAATATTCCAACTGTTATGCTGCTAACATCTGCAATATCACAATGAGTATATATACTTCTTAAGTACCTTAGTGCTTGACAAATTGTACTCATAATCCTAGGAATTTGATTTATTTTATTTATTAAGATAATAATCGCTTTAAAAACAAAATAGTTTTTTAAGCCAAAAAATAAATCAACATCATATGTCTTTTGAACGGTTTTGATTGTTTTGTATATGAACTTGATTGCAACTAACTAATTAATTTGATATGATAATGTGATGTCAACATAATGTCTGTAAAGAAATAGTGTTCTGTTTTGAACAAAATATCATTAAAAATTATAATAAAAAGCGTAATTTCAATAATACTCTTTTTAATCTTACCCGCATACGAATATCCGCATATGAAAAAATAAAAATGAAGATGAGTTAAGCATTTTTTTACGGTATTAAAACCATATTTCCTCATTGTCCTCAAAACAGGACAGTATATATAAGGGGCCTTTTATATGAATTTATTTGAATATTTTAATTCAAATTAAAGACGATTTATTATTCAAAATTCATTCAACAATATATTTGTATCTATCCCAAGTTTAAATTAGTATTGGATATTTTTTTATTATTTTTTTTAATTTTCAGCTTTTGTAGAATTTTTCTTTTACATTTTCACCACGCACGTGTTTTAAAGTTTTAAGCTCCAAGAAAAACAAACATATAAATTTATTGAGGTAATATTACATTCTTTTAAACCAGTAACAAAGATTTGTCAAAAAAATTATTTAGAATGCCATTTTATATTGTATTTTTGGATGTCCTAAAAATAGGACACTGGTACAATCTACTACTACCTAACACCCATCAATGTGTACTGGATATATTCCTTTCTTTCTCTATTACATTCCAAACATTGCTTCTCTAGAACTAATGCAGGCGCCTAACAACCTGTCTGAGGAGTTCATTATTCTCAAACAACTGCTCATGAAGTCAGTTTGTACTTTGAAATTCATGGAATCCGTATGCTTGAATTTTGTTCTCTTTTGAAAATAATTTTGATGCTAGTATTTTAAAATGTCATGTAAAGTTTTATCATGGTAGAAAACAGGTAAAGATTTCCAATGTAGATACATTCTACAACAAATATAAATCGCATATCATGCAGCATATTTTACTACAATTCAAGGGAATAAATGGTACCTTTCTTTATTTATTAATGCGTTTATAAAAGCATTTGTTGCTTCATGGAAGTTTACTCCACTATTTAGTGATGATAGTTTGAGCCTGCTTGGTTTTGGAATACATATAACAATTGTCTATATGGGTATTTCTATTCCAATTAAACCATCTTGCAGAAAACTGGGTGTGCATCATGTTAATGAAGATTTTTGAGAGCTTAAAAATGAACATATTACGTCAAAAATCTAGAAAACCGTTAAAGAGAATGCCAGCTAAAATCCAGTGTAGCAAAACCAACGATTATCTGTAAAAATGTAACGCTGGTGTACGCTGATGCTTTCTCCCATAAAAACGAATAGCAGTGGATTGTACCAATGTCCTATTTTAGGACAGCCTGTGCCACTGAAACTAATAAAACTTTTGTGAGATTTTGTTTGATGTGCATACATAGGCTAAGAGAAACAGATACTTTAGATTTTATAAAAACAAAATATTAATTATTTCAATAATTGTTATGATATGGGTTGAAATATTTTTATTATTAGAAAAAAATTCAATAGCAGTTATAAGTAGTTATTAAATGTTCGAATAAAATGTTAGCTTTTGGCATGGTAAAATATATTTCTCGGACTAAGTGAGCGAAATTATACTAATTTAAAATAATAACCGCAATTAGAGGATAATCATCAGGATTGATATATCTTTAAATATATAAATTGCACGCTTCACAAATCATTTAGTGTAGAAGAAGAGACGCTGTTATTTCCCCCTACCATTATTTTTCCACGTAAGGCATCAGGTCGAATGCAAACTAATCCTCGTGGAATCCTACCACGCTGTATTGTATTTCGTTCGCACCTAAGGTAGATAGACATCACGTTTCGAGATATCTTTCTTTGAGGTTACAATAAAGACATTGTATTATATATGCATATGTATTATATATGCACATATGCATTACGACCAGCTATTTTGACGGAGCTCAAAAAATGTTTTACCAAAAACTTTTACCAATATTGACTTTGGCATGCTCCAACGTCTATGGGGAGAAAATTTATCGTATACGCTTGGGACGCTTAGCGAAGGGAGAACATCACTCTATTTGTAACTACACGAGAAAAATTGAATTGAAATATTTCTTTTTTTTATGATGTTTATTTTCCAAAACTTTAGACTTTTTGAATTATACGGAATTGAAGCGAGAAGAAGTTTTTTGGTAATTACCCTGTACTTGGAATTTTAAGTAATATTTCAAATAACGGGCATTGATTCTAAAAGATTTTCGTGTTTTATTTAAATTCATTTTTTTTTCAAACTATACATTCTGTCATTTAATTTGAATGGCTGAATGTATAGTTGAATGTATATGCGCAAACAAATGGATTAATTAAACTGAGAAATAAAATTAACAAAAGTTAATAGAGATGGAAAAAAATGTATACATTATGTATGTGCAATCTGGAACAAAAACGTGCTTTTCTAAGAAATTAAATTAAAATTTAGAAAAGTTAACATGAGTCTAAATGTTATTTGATTTCGGTTATCAAAGAAATTTAATTGCCTTCGAAGATGATAAGAAATTATATTTCTATTTTCGAAACTTAGAGTAAAAGTAAAACTCTGATGCAAATACTCTCTAACAAACAATGTAAGATATCTGATATATCAAATATAAGTTATTGGTTATGGAATTGAAATGCCTTTATGGAGATATGTAATAAATGCAGAAATATTTTATTAACACCTACGACCACAGAATTTATCTCCCTTTCGTGCGCTAGTTACAAAGATGAAAACAAATTGATCAAGCATAATCCATTTGAAAATGCAAAATTAGTAATTTTTCATCCTTTCTTACATTGAAGATACAAAAAGCTAATAAATATTTTTGAATTAGATGATTCCATTCAAAAATGCTTTAAGTGACAGCAAGATTTGTTTTTAGAACACAGCAAGGTGTCAAAATTGTGTTTAGAGCGTAACAAGAATTATTATGTATAGTGAAATGAGCTCTCATGCGACTATGATGGGCTTGGAAATTCTGGAACTGCTTCACGGAATACAATTATTTTTCAGTTTTTAGAAATTGTAAATCTCAGTTTATTTGTTAATTATTTCAGGACTGCATTAAAATGAAAAACAACCTTTTCAACTAAATGAATCATCTTTTATACCTGAGGCTTACTTAAATATAACAAATGGTTTTTAAAATACCAAATATGTTTAAAGCAGTAAATTATTATTTACCGCTCTGAAAAATTAAATAATCTCTACATATCGCAGAAATTTAATATATTTCATATTTATCCTATTAAGATATTTTCGTTCAAATGTTATTTAAATTTTAGTGCATGAAATAAGAAATGAAATGTTTGTATTAAATAAAAATACTTGATATCAGATCTGTTACATTATTTGAAAACAAATTTCAACAATATGATTTTCATTTCTTTCAATTTAGTTAAAGGTAATTGTCATTGAAATGTGCTTTAAAGATTTTTATCAATAATTTTAAATAGGATTATATTTCGTGGTACTTTTCAAATGAGGTTTGCAGAAATACACTGGAATACTGAATGGTTTATTAAAAACTTCGACAATACCATTTCTCTAAAAATGATAAATTCAAAACTGAGATATTACGTTTCGGCATTTTCTAACTTTACATGATAAACTTCTGTATCCATTAGAATTTTTCAATCTATTTACATTTACCTAATTCGGAAAACCACAGTACCGCATATGCATTTTTATTGAGAAATGCGTTATTTAGGATTACGAAGATAAAATGTAATTTAATGTTTAAAAAGTTATTTAAATGTTCAATTTTATTAGAGATATACTTAAAACTGAGTACATTATAGAAATACACGTTATTTTGAAACAATTTATAGCCTAAAATATTTTAAAACCCAACGGCAATATATATCTACAGAAGTTCATCAAAATACTTAGAAAATATTATGAATTCTATTTAGTGAAGAACTTTTTAGAACTTTATTTTACTATTCATTAATTTTTAATAGTTTCCTGGAAAAGAACAAAAATTTTATTCTGCATTTCAAAGACGCATTTTACTGCAAAACATGACTGTTATTCATTAAAATCTTGTTAAAATGCATGGAACACTTATTCTAAATAGTATAAGGCCACAAACTAATTTTATCGTCTGTTAATTTTTGAGAACGTAAAAGTAAGTCGTTCCTTGTAGTAACGTATCATCTAAGCACAGCTTTTGCTTTTAAAAAATCGATCTTTGTAGAAAAATAATAAAAAAGTAATAACTTTGCGTCTCTATGTCTATTACTTCTTGTTCCATATGCAGTAAGTATAAAATTTACATTGTTATCTAATTAATAATAATGGCAATCAGACTAACATCGAAATGTTAATTAGCATGTCTTAATAATAAAGGAATTTACACATACTGAATAACCCAAAACTTATTATATTTCTAAGTACAATCGAACCGCGATATAGCGAACCCGGGATATAACGAACCCTCGGTTACAGCGAACCTTTTACATGGTCCCAACTGAAGCCCTATGTTAATAATGCATTTTCATACGTTTACAACGAACAGCAAACGCTAGATACTCGGTTACAGCGAACTGAAAATTTCTAAAACTTCAAACTTTTACTTGCTCAAAAGGACATTCTTTACTAATTGTGCTCAAGTCAATCCAACTTCTACAAGAGTTACCCTTTTGCATAAAATACTCTGGTCCAGAGACCACATTCCTCGCCTATTGTACCTTTGCTAAAGTCGCTGCTAACCCCATAAGTGGAACAAAGGAACAATAGGCAAAGCTCTTTATAGTTTCTATCTCTCCTCCCCTTTCCGGTGGACACCTGGCCTGGTGTCAGCCAGGGAAGGAAGGGGGGACTTTCTGGTAAGCTGGGGAAGAGAGTGAGGAAGATATCGTGGCATTAGTAAATGAAAAAAATAATTCTATTGTAGATTCGTCTTCAGATATGGAGGAAGAACAAGACGAACCAGGGCCTTCAATTGCAGATGCAAAAGCAGCTACCAACGTTTTGAACAATTCTTTTGCCACAGAAAACATCTACGAACATGTTGTGGACCTGTTTAAAATAGTGGATACACAAATTGACGAGTTGAATATGAAATCAAAAACTTTTCAACCAAAAATAACATCTTTTTTCAATGTAGTGGATTAGCAAATAAGTAAAAAAACATAAATGTTTAGTTTGTTTATTATTGAGTATTATTTGTCCCAAATTACTAATGAAAATATTATGTTATTAAAATGTTTGTTATAGAAGTAGCATCTTAACATGTTGGGACATTTTTTTTTTTGCAAATACGGATACAGCGAACCTCGATTAAAACGAACTTCTGAGTCTGTCCGTTGAGAGTTTGTTATAACGGGGTTTGACTGCATTATATAAATATCTTACTTTCTTTATTGATACGGAAAAAGCATCTATATATTTAAAATAATTTGGTTAAACCTTCAGACAGTTCGTCAGCCCCAACCACTCGACTGATTCCGACAATTTTTATTTCATATGAAAATTTGGAACATCTACATATGTCATCAAGTGTCGTCTGCCGCCCAATACCCTTAATTTCTGAGAGATATTGCAAAATGAAAGGAAATATTTAGATTTATTTGCAAAGTAGCACCATGTTCCTGAGCCTCAAAAACTGGACCCATTTCGCCAATTTATTACGTCACATCTTTCAAATAACTAACGAATCACAATGTTCCGCTTTATTTTCGTAAGTCTAAAATAGTATTAATTATTTGTATGCAGTTCTCTTGCATTTCATTACAATTTAATTTAACTTTAATAGCAGACGATTTTGTAAAGACATCTCAATAATTTGATTTTAACAGCAGACGATTTTGTTATGACATATCTATAAATATTATTATTTTTGTTTTAGTTCATATTTAAGTTATGGTCGAGTTTTCTGCTTTGCTTGTTTTCATTTAAGTGCTGGTATTCCGTAATTCCGTTGTAATGATTACAGTTTATTTTGCCTTTCTAGCTCTGTAATGCAATGTAGTACGATTGCCTTAATTTTAATTTAGGAAAGCTGAAAAGGAGTTGTGTTGGGAGCAATACGTAGATTTTATAGCTGATATTGATATCATATGCGATAATAAGGAATTCTGTCTTCCATTATCTAGGAATATATATTGCAAAGAGAATGCAACGCAATTATTCAAATGCAATTTAAACATATTATTATTAACCTTGCTATTCTGTTTGCATTTATTATACGTATGTAAAGTTCAAATCAATATTACCCGACCACTGAAAACCAAGCACAGGGAGATTATTTTCTCTATGTTTCCAGAACTATATTATGTTTAGAGATAAATAAGATATGTTTTAGCGAATAAACTTTATATATTTGAAAATCAATATCATGAAACTATGAATACGTAAATATAAGCATATGTATGTAAAAAAAGATGAATTAAAATACTTTTTTCAAAAATTTACTTCCTTATTATTTACAATTTAAACGAAAATATGATACATATTGCTTTCAGGTGTGTTTTTTAAATTTCTTGTACAATACGCTTGTTTTGTTATTATTGTGCCTGATTGACAGAACATGCAATTGGCAAGTTTATTACTTAACAATAAATTATTGATATTGCCTTATTGCCTATGCTTATATTGATATATATCTTGACATTTATCCTGTATTCGTTTGACTATATTCCGCGACCCTTTCTTTGTTTAGAGATGTTGTTTTACCTGAATATATGAAGCAATTAATAATTTTCCTAGTTCTTCTAAAAACAAACTTTTCCTTAATTTGCTTTCATTCCATTGCTACTTATTGATGTCCAGAGAATAATTGCATTATTAGCAAAACTATCCAGAATATTATAAAATGCTAGCTGATATACCCTGCGTTGCTCGGGATAAAAATGTTTTCACGTCCAAGTACTTGTAACACTTTTAATTTAATTGAAGAGTTTTTCCCGGAAGCGTCTTTCGTTGATTTTCGTTAATCCACTGACCCTTTGGACCAGCAGTGAAACACCCTTCTTCTTTTTCTCTCCTTAGTTTGAACCACCTGGCAAGAATCCCGTAGTCCTTCGTACTCCATTTTCCCCTTCCCATCATTGCTATGGCAACAACAGAATCTCTTTCATGTCTTGGATTTTATTCTCATTATCCGGACTACAATTATCTTCTCTTTAGTGTTTTTGTCACTGACCGGGACAACCGCATAGTTTCCTTCCTTTTTCTCCTTAGGCCCACTCCCTCCGTTAGGAAGTGGGCTCACCAATCTTTAAGGATTTTTGACACTCATTATGATCATTAAAAATTTGTAAAATTAAATGAAAATCGCGGAAAGAGAGTAATTAACACCATTGGATTGTGGTGCAAACATATTGAAAGTGGTATACGCTACGAAATAAAAGCTGAATAAAATTTCTGCTTGTCTGTTAACATTCAAAAAAAATTCGTATCCACTTTTTACAACATTTATTTTTGATGTTGAATACCTACTTACGCGTGGAGAGCCTTTTCTTCCCATAAAATTTGCAGATGTGAGGCAGCTTGAACGTGGAGGCGGATCCAATGACCAGCTCATATTTTGAAGTTTGGACTGAATATACTGCACATTATGAACAGCTTGAGTAACAATATTGTCATAATAATCAGAAGTTTCACTTTCCAGTCTCGTATGATTTTCATATTCAGGAACGTCTTCCACTTCGCAATCAAGTGTTTCCATAAGCTGAGCTATTTCAATGTCACTCAAATATCTGCGAATCGCTATTATTTATTCTTTCACGTTACGTTCTCTTGTTGCGTTCTCATACAGCTCACAACAGGGGAAATGATTCGACACTGCACCCTATAATCTTACTGGAAATATTGTTTCACGTGACCTAGTTATCGCTCTATCGCTACTGGATATATCGTATATCTGTATTATCGTTTTCTAAAAAATAAGTTGGAAATAGTTTCGGGTCAATACACACACACCCGAGAAGAACAGTACGGTTAAATATAAATATTAAATTTTAAAAACAACCAAAAAATCGCAAGCTTTTATATATCAGTACCTTCAATCAATTGATATAAGGTAATACCAGAAATTTTCATTTTTATTTGTACACAATTTTATAATTAAAATTAGAAGCATATCATAATTGATATTATTATTTTAATAAAAAAATGTTCGTGATCTGATGTTGTTTGTTCTTTCGAGGTTTTTTTTTTCTTTGTCCGTAAACAAAAAAATGTGTTTTCAAACAGAAGGATAGAAAATCACAGGAAATTTGAAGAAGAAACAATCACTCTCAAAATCATATATCCTAAAGTTACAAAACTATGTCCAAGTTGTTTTGAAAGAGAAACTAAATATTTTTGTGAAATAGAAGAAAAAGTGAACGAATAAGGAAAGAAACAAATTTCAGCAAATAACTCCTTAAACTAAGAATTGTTTTAGTCTACAATATCCGGAAATAGCCAAAGGAAATAATAGAAAAAAGAATACCAGTCAAAATGAGTTCTATAAGAGCCTTGTTTTCAACAATTGCGTTGGAAGAAAAAAAATATTTACGTTATTTTTGCACTTTTATCATTAAACTTTCTATTCCATTCTTTTTATTATAGAATGATTGACTGTAACAGAAAGAAATACGAAGCACTAATTTTTGCTTCCTCACATTTCGCGGAAGAAACAACTCGTGAACAGTGTTTTACAGTCTATTATTTAAGACTGTGTGGAAGCTTTCTATTAACTTTAGTTATTTAGATGAGTGTTCTCTTGTAAAGACTTCGTGTCAAGGAAATGCAGTTCCTTGTTATTAATATAAGTCGGATCTATAAACAGGACTTTCGCCTGAATGTGTGGAAAAAAGGGGTGAAAACATTTTGATATGTAAGGTCACATTAAAATGGCATTTTCTATCTCTAAAGTTAGTGTTTCCGTAGGAAACCACGTGCCCATGGCTCTACTCTTTATACATTGTGTGTGTTCACATGTTTAGCTTTAGTGGATTCCAAGGGGAAATCTATAACAAATTATACATTAAGAATTGAAAGGTAAGATATTTGCGAAAGTTTTTTTAATCTCAACTGCTCACATATCTCAGGGAACATCATGTTTTATATATGATTAAACGATATTTATATTATATTTCGGTTTGTTACAAATCGTTTAAGTTATTAAATGCTATTTATATATAATCACCTAAGCAATCTCTGAACAAAGCCATTTTTACCAAATGAAAGGTTTAGAGTGATAGTGGTTGTTTTCCTTATGTGTCAAACACAACCGTTACAAAGAGACCACACGAGTATCTCAAAGATGGATTCCGAGCCTATGGAGCCATTATTAGTAATTAGAAATAACTGCCAGGCCCAGCCTGTAGACTTGAGATAACACAAAATGAGAACGATTGTACATAATAATACTTCATACTGATAATGCTGACCTCCAGGTGGCACCAAAATATGAATTATCTGATTCTTCAACGAACTGAACTCTAATATTTGGAAAAGAATTTCTAAAACTCTCCAAAATTGATTCCATGCTATAGGTATGTATGTTTGCAGATCCATGTGGTATATTTTACTTAAAAGCATCCCATCCAACTTTCTGCAGAGAATGGAAAGTATAGTGAATCAATTGCACGAAAACCGAGACAATTGCAGCACTTTTTTCTTCTAAAGCGGGTCATTCACTTCACAGATAAACTGGATACTTTGGAACGCGAGTAGGAAAAATCCATAAAAGTCTAAGGAAATCAGCCAAATGTCTTGTGGTGGTTGGAATTCCGTCTGGACTAAAATCGGAACGAAAAATCAGAGGGATCCTGAAAGAGGCTAGCGAAAAGAACAATGTCTTGCGTAGTGAAGCCTCGCTTCGAGGGTAGCAAAAATTAAAATGTGCTGACTAGGGAAATTCGAAGAGTGATTTACAAGCAGCTGTAGAGAGGGAAACAAGGTTGCCCCCCACCTTCGTTCAGAGTTAGCGAACTTTTAAATACAAGTGAATGGCGTGCCTGTATTTTTTGATTAAAATGGATGAAGAAAACGGGTTTAGGACAAATGGCATATCTATACTTGAAGTGAATGGCCGGCTTAAGATGACTCTCGCTTTACAATCCATTATGATATTAGGCGCATTATCATTTGGAGTAAACATAGGACTCTGAACAATTCTATATTCAAGCAATAAAGTGTTAAAGTTGGGAAAGATGCAGTGATGGTCTTTTGCGGTATGTTTATTAAAGGTCACATTGATCTACACATCATAAGAAATGAATGTCTAACGGTTCAGTGATCAGATTCGTAAGAGCGTTATGCAGTCGGCACAGTGTAGCTATGTGAGAATTCGGAGTACCATAAGCTACTTAGTGTTTCTTAATTAAAAGATAATTCAATAAATATCCACATAATAAGGAATGGATATCTAACAGTTCAGTGATCAGATTCGTAAGAGGGTTATGCAGTTTCAGTCGGCACAATGTAGCTATGTGAGAATTCGGAGTACCATAAGCTAGTTCCTCTTTGTTTCTTATTTACCAGATAATTCAATTCGGCTATAAGATTTGAGGTAACATAGTCTATTTTTAAAATTCAGAAATGCGTGCAGAATACGGACATTGTCCGTTTTCAGTAGAAAATTATTTAATGATGTATTGCTAAAGAGTTTTTGTATTTTATCATAGTTAGTATTTTGTTTGTATATCTTTCCAATATTATTTGACACATTTGCCTAATTCACCAGAAAAATGTGTGTTCATAAGTAGCACTATGCATGGTAGTGGCAGGACTTTTAATATATTTGATACAACATTTTTGCTGCACTTAATATTATGATAAACAGAATTCGTAGTATTGAAATTGTTTATGCATTGAAAGAATTGTTTACATATCGAATATAATGAAAATTAAATACGAAATTTTAAGTGTTGCATTCTATAGATAAAACGTTGATGGGAACTTTCTAAAAATTGGTGAGGACTGATGAAGACGCAAGTTATTGAAGAATCTCTTTAGATAGATTTTTACTCCCTCGAGCGTCAAATAATGGCTCAACAGTAATGGTAATAGTAAGTAATGGCTACTTCTGATGAAGTGCACACATCAGTGGTTGATGCTGGAATCTAATATAAGGAATATATTTCCATACGTCGTGTAACTCCCTTCTGTGAGAGGTCATGTATATCTTAACTTGCATTGGCCTCTGGGTAAAAATAAGAAACGGCTCGGACAAAAAGATCGAAGAGAAATTCTATTTCTAGCTGAAAATACACAAGAGAAATGTATTTGTCGCTCGCTCATATATACTTATTCTGAGTGATTTACACTACCACTATTGCAGCTGCTTTGGCATCGAAAGAGATCTTCGGGTTTCATTTGCAGTGGGAGGAAGAAGTTCTTGTGTGCATCATGTCTATGGTGGACTTGATATGAGGTGTAAATTATACGCTTACACATGCAAAAGAATGGTCATAGGGTAATCGTTTATATGAAATGTAAGTTAGAATAATAGTTTAATGAAACCATCAATTTAAATAAAAAGCATTTTCAAAATAGAATTATGAATTGAAAACATAATCTGTGACACAAACTCCAACATCAATATTTGTGATTAGACACTGTACAGACGATCACTTATTAGACCGAAATGTTATTCGTTTAAATCACATAAATTTTGTAAGTGTACTTAATAATAATTTCTGGTATTTTGTAAATAAAGAAAAATTAAAACAGAAGAAAAATATTTTTTAAATAATGATTTTTTCTCGAGTTTAATTTCGGATAGATGAATTTCGTTTGTCATCGGGAAAAATTAAGTTTGTAGCAGTAGTAAATTAAGTGGTGTGAATGTATTAGAAATATGGTGAAAGATTTCTTTGAAATTTGATGTCTTAATCATTTAATAGTAGAAGGAAAAGTAGCTGGGAAAGATTTTAAAATAACTGTCTCTGAAATATGCATAAAAATTGTGTATTTCCTTTAATGCTTTTACTGTTTCATTTTCTTGTTATTTCAACTACACCCATCATTTACCATTACAGATCAATTCTCCAGATCATTCCACATTGCGCTCCTCACACGCAAATTAGGGCTCGTCGTGTTAATAAAATGATTGATTAGAAAAAAACGTGATTTGGATTTGGGTATCAATATTGCGTCCAAACAAAGACTACTTAAAAATAACCAATAACCCATCAATAGAAAGTTTTCATTGGCGCAAGCATGAAAATTTCAAAACATGACCTGATGAGTAAGGATAACGCTTGGTTCTTAAAATAAAGAGAGGATACTCGAATAAAGAAAATTGAAATGACATTCAGTAGATCTTTTTCAGCGATGTGAATGTTGCTTTAAAACAAAAAAGAGTTTATGTCAAATTCACGTGCTACCTTTGAAAATGATACAGTCGAGATAGAATGAATTAATAGACAATACTTTAATTATTTAAAGAAACGGACTGAAGACTTTCAGACTTGGAAGATACTGAAATGTTTCTTCCTTCCGTGTTTAGATGGAAATAACAAAGTTTCTAAAAGATAAAATGAAAATATACCCCATAAAGAACAAACAAGATGCCTGGGTTTAGAGATAAAAAACCATATCTTTATAGGACAATACATTCTGGAAATGATTAAAGCAAAATGACGAATTTATGGTTCCTATTAAAAGAAAAGCTTAGATTGACTTTAGAGGACTTGTTCTTAATGTTCTCTGCAGTGAAAAGAAACCAAAACCATGCTAAATAGGTATGCAACATGCTTTAAAAAATTTTAGCATTAAAAATTAGAATGAGACTGAAAGAACGCTTCATTCTTTCACATTTCGTTGAATTTTCACAGAATCATGGGACAAGGAATGAGGAGCGATGAGAGAGATTTAAACAGGATTTGAAGGGAAAGGCATGGAGCTATGAAAAAACATTAATGTGCAAGACCAATTTTCTTTGCCTAAAGAGCATAATATTATTAGAGTAAGGAATGAATATTAACAAGCATTCTCACTCTCTCAATATAAGTTATAATATTAGATTATAATAGGAACTGTAAGGGGTTCTTTGAATGTCTTTCCTTAGAAATATACTTTGCAATAGACATATACTTAGGTTTATTTGACTTTTATTACACAGTTTCGATTTGAGACATGTTAAACTTATTTGTTTGAAGAAAGTTACAGTTTTAGAAGTTAAAATTTGAATTAAGTCTCAAGTTCTGAAATTTAAGAATCTTCATATAATAAAGATAAATGGCATTCATATCAATAATTTTAGACATAGAATTTTACGAATTTATGTATGCAAACGTATGGTTTAAATGTACAAATTTAGGAATCGAATCTAAAAAATGTTTTTTGTAACCTGTGTTATCGATTATTTCGACATATTTAATCTTTAACAGAGAAATCAAGGAAAAGTAAATTGATACACCTAAACATAAAAATTTTATAAATAAAATTGGGATATTTATAAATTTCGCAATTTCACTGTGGAGATCTGTTGTTTTGTCTAAGTTTATCTTGTAAATATTTTCCGAAAAGGCTGGTTGCTTTGATTTTCGGAAACAAATTTTAGGTATACGAAGAAATTTTGAAACGGAGAAGCACAAATATATAATACTAGCAGTAACTTTATGGCGTTGCCCGTGACATCATGAATTTCAACAAAATTTTTTTAAAAAGCCCACAATCTTCAGCTTCACGGTTAAACTTTGAAATCACATTATGTAAATAGCTCCTTGAGGTCATATTTCCTTTTTGTTCAGTTTCAGCGAAAGTATACGCAGGAACATGTCTTCTGTAACTAAAGATATCAGTGTTCAAAAAGTATAAAAACAAACAAATTAAAAGCATGATCTCTCGACGCGACGACAGACGATACGATCGTACTGAAAAATCTCGCTGAAAACGAAGGGATCATGACGTCAAGTGGTTTCGACGAATTGCATACTGGGAAACAACACCACGATCTTGGTTACGAAGAATGACGGAGGAAAAATTGGAACGAAAATATTTTAACACTTCAGAAAAAAATTAATTAAAATTCAACCATAAAAGATATTTTAACCGTTCTTGTTTTAAATCAGGGAAAAAAAACTATTCATTACCTCAAACAATGAAAGAGATAGCTTTGTTAGAACGGGGGATGCAGTAAATTTAAATACGAAAACAAAATTTCGTCTGCAAAACTGACTATTTTTTTTTTGAATTTCAAGATTCAGTAAATTACGTTTGAAGCTCAGAACAAATTCATTAGTAAGAAAATTGTTTGTTTTATCTGATGGTGCATTGATTTTTTTTCAACGATCATTAGAAAAGATGCTACAGCTGTGAACGTGCCAAAAATGGCGCAAAACAACAAATAACACTAAATAAAAAATTTTTCTAGATTAAATTTTAAATTTCTGGCTTCGAAGTGCATTCAGTCACCATTATGACTACCTGTGTGCGAAATTTCATGGCTGTAAGTGCGACAGATTCGTCTGGACATCGCAGACACACGCGCACCAACATTGCCTTTTATAAGTGTAGATTGTGATATGAAAGATTTGGATTTAGAATGAATACGAAGAGAACCAATTTAAATTTTTAATTTTTCGAGAAAAATGATGGTTGATACAAAGTAATATTCAATAACTAGTAAGGCTTAATTACTGATCCTGATATTAAAAAAAATAAATTAAGAATATAAACACGAAAAGTTCAATGAAGTTATGATTTATGATGCTGGAATTTTCGAAAAGTTGTATTTAAATATAAACATTTATAAGTTTCCTTTCTTCTCTTTGATTTTTGGAAACAAAAGGTAAATTTTAGGTTTCCGAAGACATTTTAAAACCGAAAAGCACAAATATTAATCGAGAAACAAAATAAAAATCCGAATGTTTTTTCATTTGAATAATTAAGTAGTATTTTACTTATTCCGAATTTAACTTGAGTTCAGTTATAGAAGTAACATTGAATTCGATACTATTTTTAGTTCCTAGCTTTTAATAATACCTTCCAAAGAGAACTTATGTAATGCAATCCCTAATAGAAAGATGAAGAATTCAGGAACATATATTGAATTATTAGTTTTATGATATTAAATTTGTATAAGAAGACACTTGAGAAACTTTATTAATGTAATTAGATATGTATCTCCAAGATCTTCATACAATGAAATCATATTCTCTGCGGAGTCTGTAATAATAACTCTGACTCTAGTAGCACTGGGATACTCCCGAAGGAATGAAATGTTTGCTGCTAAAATTTCAACAATTCTGTGGTCATAAAATTGCAGGAAATCAATTTTGCTGTATATTGCCAATCAACTAAATGGACATGACATAAATTCCGTCTCTAGAAACCAGAACTGGGAAACTCAGTTCCTATACAACTACTTTCGCCAATTCAATTATTCATTAAACGCATGTGGCTGATTAGTTTCTCTAGATTATATTATACACCATCGGCTTGAAAACTTAGTTTAAACATGTTACAAAGGCTAGCAAGGTTAAATTATGGAATATTTGTGACTGCAATTTAATTCTAATTTGTAAAATTAGTGAATTAAATGTTTCTGATAAGTAAAATCATAAAAGATTTCAGAACACATAATTGCTAAAATAATACATTTTGTGCATGTGCTATGGTGTATTTTTTTCATCATAGCATTGATATAGGTTTTGCTGGGTGAGAGATTAAGAAGATTTCTATCAATTAAACAGAACTGTAAAGTGAACCAAAGCAAATAACTACAGCAAATTTATATTCAATGCAGTAAATGTAAAGTCTTCATGGTATAAAATAATACGATTTGTTATGTACTTTTTTCAGAAAAGACCTTTGAACGTTTATTTCACTGAGTAAATTTTTAGATTATTACCATCAAATAAATACATTTTAAAATTAAATAAGGTAAGCATGAATAACAACTGCCGTAATGAATATTTTACTCCTTACTGGTTTTTAGATGAAAAATAAAATTTATTGTATAAATACCTGGAATTTTATATTACACATATATTAGCTTTATATTTTAAGCCTTGAGAAGTTTTTGCTCGTACGTGTGTACATAAATAAGTAAAGTCCGTTAATTTAACGTCGTTTGTGGAATATTTAAATATATGTAGATATAGAACTGGAAATTATCTGCATATAAACCACATTTCGTAAGAATAGATTTTTCGGTAAATGGAAAGTATCTGCTTAACGTGTTAGTTAAGGAAAGCTCAGTGAATGAGATGATAGGTAACAAAAGAACCATATTCAAAATCTGCTGTTTTTAGATGTAATTTGATACATGCAATGAAGTTATATCGTTCGGTCAATGGGCTCACAGTGGCCTAATGATAATTTCTCGGCTTCGCTGCCGAAGGATTACAGGTTCGAAAACTTATTCCACTAAAGATCCACCCTCAACGGGGCCTTTTGCTCATTAAATCATACTTAGCGGCCAAACTTCCACCCCCTGGTGTGGTGAGGAAGTTCCTAGAGGGGTGTGTCAGCTCAGGTGTCGTTCTCGTCAACTGACCGCTGCTCAAAATTTCGAGGTCCAAATTACATTATACAAAATAGCCAGTATGTTACTTCAAAATGGGACGTTAATATAACTAAATTAATCGTCAGGTCAAATCTTAATTTGAGGTTAAATATTTTTGTTAGAAGAAGAACACTATTTCTTAAGAAATTCAATATCATTTTTTAAAAATTTCTTTTATTCAAAATCAGTACTGTTTATTCTACCATAAGTTCAACTTCAGAAACAAATTTGCAAACAAACTGAAATCTTTGCTATTATTATTTCAGAAAGAAAAAAACTATTGGCGGTCGACTTATTTCTGTTATGTTTAAATGAACATACGTTACAAGAAATTTAATTCATCAATTAACTTTCTTAATTCATACTTTTAAGCAAATTTTTTCTCCTGAGAATTTTAATCCACAAACATCACGAAATAATTATTACTTTACAAAACTAAAGAAAAAATTCTTACGAGAAGTTTTTCTTATAAGCTTATACTTTATATTCTTTTAAACTGCTGACGTTTGAGAAGTAATTTAACGAAAAGCATTTGAGATAGCTGACAGAACAAATGAAATAAAGATTCAAGACACTCCCAGGAAAAAAAAGAACAAAATAAAATTTCTGTTTATATCTGTTACAGCTTTAAAAATGTACAAAATAAGGAGTCAATCACATATATTTTAATAGTGACAATTTCCTTTTACAATTCATTAAATTATTTGATCCATAACTAAAATGTGTATTAGTGTTTTTGCACCGAATATCTTTCCTAGAAAGCTGCATTCCTTAAAGAAATTGATAAAGGCAAAATAATGAAAAGTAGAAAAAATCATTGTTCTTTTGTAAATGACCACAAAAATAACAATATTATAACATTGTATTAATGATTATGTGTGAAGATCAAAGATAAAAATAAATTGCGTATTATGAATTTGTTGTGTTTTTAATTTGTTGAAAAGACAATCTATTTTGAATTACATGATAAGGGATACAATTTCATTAACCTATCCAAGTTTATAAAATGCAGTTCGGTCATGCACATGCACCACGGCTCTCCGCAAGTGATTGCAAACCATTGTATCTATATAAACTCCAAATTTTTGCAACTTAAGAATTGTGTTAAAGTTTTTGTACACCAGTGTTTCTCCTCGAGAGTGAAATTATGCTGTCCGGTGTCCCTACAAACAACGCTGTCCTTACAATGAATAATATTTGCTAAGCTTTTAAAAAAATGCGATGAAGAGAAAATCTTAATTTTTTTATTTCGGGAGGGGAACGACATCTACTGTTCACATAACTACTAATATACTTTTGATTTTAATAGGATTTGTTTTTCACCTCACAGGCTAGTATAATGATACTGCCTACTTTGAGAGATAAGATAGTTGATAATTGAACAGATTTACAGAGAAAAGTTATATTAAACAGGATTTTAAACGGAAACATTAGTTTATGCCTGAATGCACACTATTTTAATAATATTTCGTTATAGTTTATTTTTTCTGGTTTATTAACATTTTGTTATGGTTTACATTTGTTATAGTTAATATTTTGTTATAGTTGTTAAAGTTTATTTTTTATAGTTTATTAACATTTTGTTATGGTTTACATTTGTTATAGTTAACATTTTGTTATGTTATACATTTGTTATGTTGTTAACATTTTATTTATGATTTATTATATTTTAATTTTATAATTTGTTATTAACATTTTGGTTATAGTTTACTGTTATAGTTAACATTTTTGTTATGGTTATTTTGTTTCGTTTGCTTGTTAATAACATTTTGTTCAACCAACTGTTGTATATTTTTTTACAGACAATACATAATAAGCTTTTCTTACAACTAGACACTTATTCAAAACAAGCTACTGGCACCAAATCACGTCAAGATCATTTAATTAACGATGAATGTCAATTATATAAAAGAAGCTTACGTGTAGCAGTAACGTTAAAGTTTTTATAATCATGAATAAAGAAAAGTTTGAAAAATATGAATTTAAAAAAATAAAATAATTAAAATGATAGACTAAAGTTGTATGTTTTTTACTTATGTTTTGGAAATAATTAAGCAATTCACTCGAATCAGTTTCACTTGTCTCGACAATCAGAAATTGTAAGATATGAATATATTATCTCGTACCCTCAGTTTTTCACGAACGAGATCCACCTTCATTATCTAGTTCAAAATACCGATTTCACCCCCCTGTCCTTTGCTGATTAAAGATAAAGAAGAACTACGGATAGTAATGAAACTTTCAAATAGGGCTTTTGGACATCAAGTAAAACTGATTTGTCATTTCGCTTTGGGAAGGTAACCTAATGTAATCCAGAGATGTTTTCGTTCTTTTCGCACGAAAATGAAAAAAAATATGAGCAACAATTTAAGACACTGCAAAAGTTCAAAAATTTTATTAATATGATTTACTCTAATAAATCTAAATAAGGCTCTTTTAGTGCTATAAGTTTAAAACTATTAAATCGATAATGGTGTTTTTAAAGAAATAAAACTGAAATGTTTTAAGAGCAATTTATATACATAAAGAGAAAAAGGGTTTCTCAAATAGTACTTTATAAGTTTCCTGCTTTTAATACAGCAATTTAAAAGTTATCATTGACAGCTGGATATATATAGCGCAAAGAGACATCGAAAAGTACAGGAAAGTATAAATTACATTCAGGAAGTTTTTGGACTAGACTCTTTATGTTTTGGTAAAGAAACTTCAATGGGACAAAAATCTAATAAATACTAGATTTTATAGCAACATTCGATACATATTGCTACAAAGTTCTAATAAAATTCTGACTGAATTCAGATTTTTCAGACTTTCAAAAAATTTCAAATTTTTGCTTAGTAATATTTTCTAATTTCTGGTGTTTGAACAAAATTTAATACAACAAATATACTTTGAAACAATTCATTTATCAAAATATATTTATTAAGCTACAATCACTTATTTTAAATTCTAAAATCAAACGATCAAATCAAACTGAAACCTAAAGGTTACTCTACAAATGTAAAAGATCGACTAGGACATAGAATCAGTTTCTTGAAAGCAGAGTGCAGTCACTAAGGATATTCGTCGGATTCCATTTGAATTACACATAAAATGACGCATTACCTTCTGTTTGAAGGAGTGGACAGAAAAATTGTTTTTTTTAGACTATTGAGTCTATTAATAAAAGAAAAAATAACAGTGACAAAAAAAATATTTATTTTATTTATAACACAAAAAGTTGCGAAAGCAGACATCAATCAAAAACCAGATACTTTTTGGATACATGAAGATCTTTAGAAACAATTTCTATGTAACGGCATTACATTTAATAGATATCCTGCTCTAGCCATGTGAGATCAATTTAAGTAAAGAAAAATAGTCGGAAAAATGATCAATAAAAAATATTAAAGAAAAGTTTGAACGAGAGCAGTAGTTATGTCATAAAGCATAGAAGCTTTGGCTAATGCTAATGCAAAAGTAATTTAAAATCCTTTATGACAAAGAAAGATAACATTTTCACTATGTTGAAAACTGAAAGTCAGTCTAAAGGTTAATGAGTTTGAACGTTATTAAATTGCTCATAACTTATCGGAGTCTTTGCAAGGTTCTGAGTGTGTTGTCGAACACCGGCTATTTGCAACTGGACGTTTACACTTTAAAGACGATCAAATATACGAGGAGGAAGCTTTTGGAGTGCTATAAATCGTGTATGAGAAGAAGGAAAAGAAAGAAGGTGAAGGGAGGAGAGGAGGCGTGAAAGATTTGGGAATCACGATGTAAACTGATGATTCATGACATTCTGTTTGAAGAGCAGGAAGCAGCAAATCAAATGCTTATGCAATTTTCCCAAAGTTATGCAGGAACTAAATCCAACACATGTAATTCATGGATTCTCTGAGGGCTACTGTCTTATTCATCTATCTCTACAAAGCATATAGTGCCCTAGCGAAGCCTACGGGGAAGCTTAGTAGGATGTATTCTTCTTCGAGAGAGTGGATGGTGGAGAGCCTCTGTCTCTGATTTAGGCTTTTAGCTAAGGTTGGATAAAACTCATTCTGAAAGCAAGGCAGAAACAATACTTTATAGTGTATTATTGAGATTGTCTGAAATAAGGATAAACTATTTATCAATCAATATACTTATTTCGGTTGAATCAATTTAATATAAATCAGGATGAAATCAACTTGAGGTGAGTTAATTATATTACATTCGTAATGCTATAAATTTTGAAGAACATTTTTCAAATCACTGCATTCAGGCTTTGTCTTCTGCCACCAATGTGTCTGGTACATGCTTTACAAGAAAAATATTGTTTCAATCTTATACAAACATAATATAAATGTTACAGTACATAAAAGCTCAATAAAGGGCTGACAATTAAATGTTCATGAACTTTTAGCAGAAAAAGCAACTCAGCTCTTTATCAACCTGCGAGTAGGAACATCAGAAAAAGAGTTGCTAGGTTGTTATATAAATAGCTTCCTCTTTGGCATTCAGTACGATCATCGGTGTCAGAATAAATACACTCAATTATTTCATAAAATTTCAATCAGATCGTTTTTATTTGAACGTCATCTTTTCTTTAAACACTATAATCATCCTGGTATGCAACTTAAACATCTATGCCGTGGCTACTATTCCAGAGTTGTAGTATCATAGATTTGGGTTTTTAGCCGATTAATAGTCCCAATTGGACTTATCAATACGAGGAAAAGATTTAATCGATCTTCCAACGCAACCCTCCAACAAACACACAATCAAAAGGAAATATTCCTTGTTTTGTTATAAAATTACCTCTTGATAGTGGCAAAAAAAAGACGTATCAAGCGCCCTTCTGAAAGCAGCCATTTTTTGATCTGACATTAGGATCGAGCATTTTTCTAGTCCATCTACTGATGGAATTTTGCATTAATTTTTAACAGATTCAAAGCGAATTTGGAATATATTTTTTTGATGGCGATAACCGTCTTTGTTGCAAAAAATTCCCTGTTAAACTCATCTCTCAGATACAATTCAAGAATAAAGAATCTTGCTGATTCTATACATGTGGCAAATATTATATTATCTTCAAAATAAATATCAAAGGTATTTGCTAAAGTAAAATTCCATTTTATAATAACTATTTTCAAATGGATACACGAAGTAATATAAAATGTTTTGTCATACCAATGTATTATTTTAGAGATATACGAGGTACTATTGATTTTAGATTTAAATTAATGAGTAAATAAATTACAAGAAAAAGAATAGGTGGTGGTGACCTATCTATTCTTTCCACTTATTCTAACTAATTTTTCCTTATTGTCCATCAATAGAATACACATAAAATGTCATTTGTTGCATATCAGGATCATTTTGAACCCCACTGGGTTTCTTCTTACTATAATCATTGAATCATATTTATTTGGTATATTTCTGATTTTGCTTTGAAATCAGATTAATAGTGTTTTTCTTCAGGTGTCACTAGTTATTATCAATAAACCTTTATTCACGAAGTTTGTCGATCTTTTTTTCTAATAATGAATGTTTTTTCAATATCTCTTAGTGTATTTAAGTATGAACCCTTTGCGCAAAACAGTTGTTACAACCGGAGTTCATGCTGTGAAATGAGGAACTGATTTTAACCATTCATAAAAAATCGTTTTTCGCAAATAACAGTTTAGTTGGTGACTGGGGTTTAAATGCATTTAGAACTGCATTTTATTGTACATTGCAGCATAAAATGACAGATACAAATATATTATATTTAAAATAATACGTACTCGATCAAAAAATATCAAATTTTGAAGACCAATACTAACGATTTTTAACTGAAAAACATGCACTCTCATTAAAACACGTAATATGAAAACATATATTTTAATCTTTATATCCTATCAAGATGTGCACATAACAGGTAAACCATATACGATGAGTTTCATTTCTTATCTTTTTTAGTACTTTTTCTACTATAATTGTGATTTCTAATATCTATTTAAGTAATTTCATCTTTTTTATAAAATGCATATTTATTTATTGGGATTAGAAATTTAATGATGCATATTCACGATTTGTGATATTAAAATAAAAAAAAACAGTATTCTACGAGCCTTTAACATCAGAACCGAAATGTAGAAGAAATCTATATTAATTTTTTCTTAAAGGAAACATTGCTAAAAAACACAGGAATTAGAGCAATTTTTCTCCTCATTTAGAATAAAGAATGAAACTGCCTTGATAGAATCAAATTTTAGAAGGCTGCAATGTTTATGAATAAAAGCATTATATTCTGGAATAAATTTACTGTTCCCTTTACATTGTTTACTGTTATTCTAACAATGAAGATAGCAATTAAGATATGTTAATAAGACAATAATTTAAGCCTTTCCGGAAAGGGAAGCTTTTATGGAATTTAATACATTTAGCATTTAGTAGTGTTCGTATCCAGTAGACTAGATGAAAGTCAAGAATCATTGAACTATATATATCGATCGAGTATGCTTATATGTATAGGATATTTCGATGCAGGAAGATTCTACACCTCTCAGTTACGAAGCAGAAATCAGCAGGATTATCGTTCTGCATTTTCTGATGTGCAGGTTATCTGTTCAGTGGATATTTCAGCAGAATAATACATGGAATGAAATTAACACTATAATCATTAAAGCACAATAGAACATTTGAATTGTGATCAACCTTTATGTAGTGTGCGTGGAAAATGTATAAGAATTTTTAATATCCAGACCATGTATGAATTTCTTAACTATTTACTTTTATTTAAGTGATGAAGAAAATTAAATTATTGGAAAAATAACTCTGCAAATATTAAAAAGTTTGAAAACTTAAAATGACCTTGACTCGACAATTTGTAATATAAATCTAAGAACGTATTCAGATTGTGCCTTCTTTCGAGATTTATGAATTTTACGCTCTAGTGTCAGTTTTTTGGGACATATTCAAACTAGTAAGGGAATTTGAATACTTATTTAAAAATCGAGCATTTAAAAAATTATCACGAATTTCTGAGAATGCATTTTAATTTTCAAAATAAGCATGAAATCCAATTCAGTTGGCATTTTAACGTCTAGCAGCTTATAAACTCTAAGATTCTAGATATATCAAGAGTTATGTCAAGAAGAGATTCTTGAGGATGATATAATTTTAGTTAAATTCAATTTCCGCCATATTTTTTGTAATTTTTGTTTTCGCACGAATATAAAAACAATATTGCTATAAAACACATGTGTTTTCAAAATTGTATCTAAAAAAATGTCAGAATTTGAAATTTTATAATTTAAGAGGTCTCATCATATTTCCTTATAAATTCAATACATACATTCGAGATTTTTATTCTTATAATAGGTTGAGTTAAATTACGATAATCTGACTTATGATAGAAATATTATGAATTTTCTTTCAAAAATATCAATAATGGTGATAATTGAGCTAAGTTACGCAATCGGGAGAAAATTAATATTTTGTAAATTTCATATCACTATTGAAAATTCTTTCAGAAATTCTAGTTTGTTATGGAAATTTCCAATTTCAGTCTGATGGAAAATAAAATCACTAATCCTTTTGCAGTAATTCGGAGAATGGAAGCATTAAAATTTGTGTCATAAGAAAAAATTAAACCCAAAATGCATATTTCAAAGATGGTTTCTAGACTCGTAGCTACATTGAAGTAAACAGCGCAGTCTATATAAATTTCATCTGAAATGGACGTACATTAATTTGAAAAGAATTCTGAGTTTTTTGCAGTCGAATGTTTTTAGTTGAACAAAAGTTTGACATCGTAAAATTTTATTTAATTTTTTTGGAAGAATAAATTTGTTAGCCCGTATAAAACAAGTATTATATCTTTTATATGAGGTTTTGTGTAATAAATATTTGTATTATAGATTAATAAATTGCTTGAAATTTCAATTCAGTTCTGTCATGGGTATTATCCTACTTTCCGTTAACTCCTTGTTAATGTCTGAAAAAGAGAGCGGATAAAGGAAACCAGATTTAAAAAATTACGTTTTATGACATGAAATTGGAGATGAGACATTTTAATAGTTCCATTTCACCATTTAAGAATGAAAACGTGTCGTGCCATATATTATTTGGGACAGGGACGGCTCGTACATAAGAGCTTCAGTCTCTCTGAAATCATTTTAAAAGATTTTATTTTCATTTTAATTCTAATTGGCTTACTTTTCCACTTCGAGAATCAAAGAAAATGGCACAAAAGTAGTAAAAAATGTAAAAAAGAAGACGGAAAATCAATCAAGAATTAAGAGAGAGACAGACTAGGGCTGCATCAAGTTTTGTCCCTCCTACGGATCAGATATTAACACAAAGAACAACGCGGAGAGGGGGAAAAGCAACCCTTTCTCTGTTTGAAATTGCATCCATTTTAGCTGTATTTTTTTAGCTCTCATTTGGCGAGACTTCCCCATTTGTCTCTTTTTCGCTTTTTCTCAGTAGTTCAGTCGTTAAGTAGTTTTTTAAAATCCAATTCTGGAGGAGTTGTAATATTTTATTCTTTCTGTTTTTTTCGGGTGCTGCTTACAATTCTGTTGTTTGCTACCAATAGTTTTTGTTGGAATTTTAGTTATAGCCAAAAAACATTAAAATTTTTTTTCTCCAGTTTTTTGCTTATAACTCAAAAACTATCAATTTTTAGTATATCATCATTATAAACCAAAATAATCAGCATGAAATTTCCTTCAACTTAGATCTATAAAACTTTTGCAACACTTCTTGTTTCTGAGCTGAAGATCCGCCACTTATTTGGGATGACCATGATGTGTAGGAGAGACTCAACTTGGTATTTCTTTTAATGCTAAAACTACCTTCTGAGGCAGTGAATCAACCAGGTATGAATACGAAGTTTTTTTTTCCATTTAC
This sequence comes from Araneus ventricosus, assembly GCA_013235015.1. NCBI lineage: Eukaryota > Metazoa > Arthropoda > Arachnida > Araneae > Araneidae > Araneus > Araneus ventricosus. The sequence continues at coordinate 31,980 of BGPR01006268.1, read as the reverse complement.
TTCCTAAATGTCAGCCTCACAAGTACTGTTAAGAAACTGTCTCTTTTCCGATAAATTTTGACTATGTGTCAGTTTATTGATCTTCAGCTTTCATCTGGAAATGTTGCAGCAGGAAAGATCTGCCAAACACATTGCTCCCGTCTGTTTAACTTTTCCATAAAGTACATAAACTGAAGAGCATGAAGACTAGTCTTATATCTAAGATATCCAATTGATGAAAGCTAAAAGGATTTCGCACACTCTGGGATAGAGAAAAAGATAAAATCTCACCTGAGCAGAATGAAAATATGTAAGTGCATCAAAGACTAACATTAAATATGAATGACGTCTGCATATCATACTCAAATGTTGCTTGTTATTCGCGCTGCAATGAAATAAATAAACCTTCCTGCAAAGAAAATTGTTCCCTATTTTGAAACTGTATTTTTATTTGGCCTCAAACTTTTTTTATTTTATGTTCCTCTTGTTCAATTTGATAGTCTTGGCACTTTAATTTTATTGTTTCACCTCCAGGATACAAGTATTGTTTCATTTTATTTTATCAATACTAAGAAACGACTTCAAGTGGTAATTTTTCTGCTGCAAATAAGCAACCTCTTTGGAATGTATGAAAAAATTCTATTATTATATTTATAATTAGGACTTGTATATATGTGTCTCCGCTAGTACATAAACAGATCGCAAATACCACTATTTTGTGTCAGTTACTACTAGGCGGATATGAACACATGTTCCTTAACATTCGTCAACCCAAAGAATGATGGCTATGTAATTCTCCAAGTTTTGCTGTACTAATCCTGCTCGATCCGTTATAATGAGGACGCCGTGCGTCCTATCTAACAGACATTTTTGGTTAAACTTAATAAATTTGCTTTTGATGTTTTAACTTAAATCATCACATAATAAATTTGTAATCCTTGAAAAAAGCATTATTCTTGATTTTGTATTTTATAAAAAACAAATTGAACGCTCAAATGAAACTGACACAGAAAAAGTAAGACTTAGAAACATGATGTGGTTTCGTTGCCAAGCTCGCTATAATCAAGCTACCCGTTAAAAAGCTCTCCGAATGTAAAGGAAAAAAAATCAGAAGTTGGCTTGTAATCGTTTAAAAGAAATCCCACTTTGGCGACAGCTCCGTATTATGAAATCTAGTCGCTTGTTTACGCTTGAAAAATGAAATCATGTGATCCATCAATAGATATAGTTGTTGCCAGATCCTATAGCTAAATAACGCGTTTTATGGAATCCGCGTAAAAGAAATATTTATATAGTTTAACATCATGTATCGAATGCTTGTTTCTGACGTTTCCCCGTTAATATGATTGTTTATTATAATTTTAAACGTGTTTTTGGGGGGTGAGACGATTTGATTCGCTTTCAGTTGATTCCTTCCAACTGATTAATTTGTGAAGGTCAGTTTTTGAAAGTCCATTATTTTTAAAATTTGGAATTATTTTGCGATCATGGCATAAAAATATGTTTAAAGCATGATAAAATACACGATTTTTTAACATAAATGTTTACTGACATACACCGAAAGAATAATTTTATAATTGAAATTAAATGATTATAATTTAGAACTGACTATTATTTAAGAGGATCGAAATAAAATTTCTATTATTGCATCATATCATCCTTCAATGTTTCAAGGAAAATCTAGTTTGAAATCAACATTTTATTATCTCAGCTAGCTAAAACAGTAAAAGTTAATCTTAGCCTAACAAAGAAACGGTTTGAAGTTGGAAAGAAAAGCTCAAACACCTTTTATTTATCGTTTTTCTAATCGTTCTTAACTCAACTAATTAGCGACTTGTAAGGATCGTTTTAGATTTTTGAAAAAAAAATGACTGCGACTCATCTTTCAAGAAGTAATTTTCAGCTGAAAGAAATTTTAGAAAAATTTTTCCCTCTTCGTTTTATGACGCTCTATACTAGCATTGAAAAAAGTATTTACAGCAAGCAACATTTAGAGAACAATAGAAGTATTTCGCTATCTTCTAAATCGGGTTACAGATTGCATATAAAAGTACTCAGGTGAAGAATGTGCTTCGGAGCAATTTTAGAAAACAATATTCAATTTCAATAAACAGAAAATGTTCTTGTTATATTAATAATATAATTGACATTCACATGTCGTATCATATGGGTCTTCATATTGAATTATTTTTCAAAACGTCAGCACAATCAAATAATTTGATGCAGTTCTAGGAAAAGTCATTTCATAACATTAATGACAGAATTAAACTTATTCTCTGTACAATATATCAACCATTTATTGCTATATAACATTTCTTTCAAAAAATTATTTCATCCCCAGTTGATCTATCAGAGAATAAAACGATAAAAGAATATCTTATTGATGATAAATGTTTGCTGTGAAGTTTGAAAAGTTAGGAATTTTAATACTGAATTGGCTGAGTTAAGTTTAGTTTATTTATATTAACGTCCCGTTTTGAAGCAAAACGAGGACTATTTCGAAGTGGACCTCGTAATTTGTAATGAACTCTCAGTCAGATGACGAGAACGACACCTGGGCTGCCTCCCACTCCCTCAAAATTTCTGCAGCAAACCTGCGTTTCAACGTTTCACCCCCTACGTATGATTTAACATTCAACAGACCCAATACAAGACGGATGCTTACTGGAATTGGGTTTCGACGCTAGGGCCCTCCCCCTCCGGGGCCGGCACCTTATCACAAGGCCGCCGCGGCCACGAAATTGGCGAAATACTGAGAAGTTATATGAAATAATTAAAAGTTTAATAATTAGAAAGGCATTGACAAAGATAAATCTGATTTTAAAAAAAATGAATATTATTTGAAATAATTTGTTGAAAAAAAATCACTTATGAATTCCCATTCCAGAAGAATTGCTGTTTCTTTTATTACGCAAGCAACAAGTAATATGAATAATACTTTCATATCATTTTATCATAAATTTGCATCGTCAAAAAGTAATGAAATACAGACCATGATTATGGCTGCATATTTATTCGTATATTTTATGGAATACTTATTTTTCGTAGAACTGTCATTTTTCATCGCAATATTTTTCAAATAAAAAGAGGAGCCAAACTTAATAAAACGTTTTAAACTAAAACTGGATGATATTTTGTTGGATGCCTTCGAGTTAAAGATGTCCGAATGTCTACCAATTGCAATTTGAAACTTCTGAATGCAATTTATCTAGAGAAAGGAAAGCGTCACTTCATCTAGCCGCGAATCAATGTCAACCAGTCTTGGGATTTATCACAACGCGCAGAAGAAAGAATGTATCTTACAAATGAAAAATGTCTGCTGCCAATCACACATTTTTGAGTCATTTCTCTTAAAAATAGTTTTATTCACTCCTTGCTATTTCTTGTTAGTAACGGATATTCTGTTCAAGATTCTATATAAAGGGAAATAAATTATCAGTTTTGTTGCCAGCATCAAGTGCAAAAAATTTCTGATGCGGTAAAGTTGATGGATAAAAGAATGTATGAATAAAATAAAATTTAAATAACAAGGTTAAATTTAATTGATAGTTTATTTTTAAATTATAACAAAATTCCTTTCTATAAAATTTTATTCTATAAATGATATCATTTCATTTACAGCTTTAATCCTCTATGAATGATCTCTTTCTTAACTGCAAGACATTTTTTTGCTTGGTATAATATAAAAATACTAAACAGATTCTCGTTGAGTCTCACCTGATATTGTCAGAAGGCAAATTGTTTGGATTTTATGTCTCGACATTATTTAGCCCTTTATTTTTTGACGGAACTTAAAAGTATTACTTTAATCACAATTATATCTCCGTAATTTGACCGTTTTTCCTGGCACTATTCACAAGAACATGAACAATATAGTTTTGGCAACAAGCAGTAGATGCCAGCTAAAGGTAGGAATTAAAATGATTTAATTATCAACTAAATTAATTAAGCTATTTTAATTAAATAAAAAAATTTTACATTTCATACTTTGCTGGGATTATATTCTGCACCAAAACTTATCTAATGATGCCAAAAAAAAATTTGAAAAATTGACGTTAAGTTAATTTGGCAAATAAAAGGTAAAATCGACATCTGTTTTGGATTAAATAAGAAAACGAATGCATGTAATTAATCTAAACAAATTTAAAGGCTTAATTCTATCTTGAAAATATTAAAAATAATTTTATGAACTATTTTTGAATTTTGCGCAAGATAGACATATAAAATCATAAATTTTAAGACATTTACATTTTGATTCTAAACTGATAATAGTGAGAAAAGGGTAATATACATATTGAAACTTTTATTAGCTAGGAAATGCATTAGTACGCTCTGTGTACTGAAACACAATATTTTGAATATGTCTACTTTCATTTATCCCATAAATGATAGCACGTGCATTTACACAAAAATGAGTAAAAATAGAGCCTCAGGTAGCTATATACATCTATTGTCAGAACACTGTAAGGGCAAGTGAAAATTTACCTGTAGGGGATTTTGCAAAACGTATAATTTTGAACATAAAGTCATACATTTGTTGTCTGTGAGTGGGATGGAATTCGAACATAAAATATGTTTCCTAATTTTTTTGCAGAAGAGAAAATGATGAGTAATCCACGATCATAAGTACAATATTTGGATTTTGCTGCCGTATCTTTTTGGGAGAAAAAGATAAGTGGTATTTTATAAAATCTTCAAAACATTCAACTACTTGTTATGTAATTTGAAGCGAAATACCAAAAAACGACCAGTCAAAACAGTTTTAAAAAGGCGTAATCTGTGAGTCATGACTATTACAATTTGAAATTCGGTTTCAAATTTATCTGAAGAGGGTTCAGTTATTCGAAATTAGTCAAATATTTCAACAAGCGTACTCTATGTTAGATATCAGTAAAGAAATGCATAATTATCATATTTGATTTCCTTTCTTTTAATTTATATCACAGATTTCATTGACAGCACCACGGATGGGGCCTAAAGTATCAATCAAGTATACAAAGAATTGTGTCGTCCATTCTTTCCATTGCCATGAACCTTGATACCTATATGAAACGTTTGCTCTGTGTTATAGGTAAAAGCATGCAGAAGAATTATTTAACCGTTTATGAAATTGTGTTGGTTAGTTCAACCTTTTTCCTATGAAGCAGTGTACTTTGTGAAGAAATTTTGTATTCGATTTTGCTGGCGTTCTTCGGAACTGTCAGTGGCTCGATATTTGTATGTCCGTAAGGACAGGTCAAATTACTAGTTATATTTAACCGTTTACGAAATGTTTCTAATACAGAATGACCATACTCTTTTTATAATGTCAATATTTTATTAAGTAAATAAATGAGCAGAAAAATCTGTTAAAGTTGTTTTAAAATAATGAGTAGATATTAAAGTCTTTTTCTGTCGTTAACAACCTCCATAAGGGCACTATTAGTTGCACGAAGTGAATAACATGATAAATTAAATAAAATTCCAAAGCAATCTTTTTAAATACAAATTATCTTTTTCTTTAGACCATTAAGTTTATATATTTTCGTTTGATACACGATATCTTTCACATAAACTCATAGAAAGATACTTGAGGAAACTTTCTTGAAAAAATTTCCTCAAGTATCTAAGTAAATTGGCCATTTCTTGTGAAAAGGCCAATTTTCAGAGTTTTTTTCAACAATCGTTTTTTTACCAACAGGGCACTTAATGCAATGCGATAAGAAACTTTTGTAATGAGTGAGGGCATAGGGCAAATTTCATTCACATATCTATTTAACCTTTTTTGTAATGTTTTGATATTGTTAAGAATCTTTGCGCACATCCTACATAATTAATTGTATGTTTTGTTACATCAGTGTGGTGAGTATTGTAGTGGCTTTTGGACCTTTATCTACATTACGGATGATTGATTACTGCGAGAATGATCAGGAATCTCTGATTAGTTTTGACCTCATTAAACTGAGGATGATATACTATGTGTGATCAGAGGCTCATTATGGGTTTTCCTGTGTTTCCCGTCTGTTATGAACTACTCGTAATAGCGCAATAGGAATAGCTGAAAACGGAATACCAAATTAAATGTTGTTTCATATTTCAAATATTTTCAATTAGTTGTATCAATATTTTTCAATTAGATTATTCAAAATCGAATTGGCAGGCCTTTGTATAGTTTGATTAATAAGATGACGATGTTAAGAGAAAATAATTAGATAAAAATTTTATCATTAAAATTTATTTGATCCTTTTTATTGCCAGAAGATATACTTGAGAAATAAATATTTTATTTTTAAGCAATGCAGTACAGCTTTCAAAAATATAGTTCACAAAAAGCAAAATTCTATCAAGAATAAATAAAAAAAATTAATTTAAGAATTTTCATATCTTATTTAAAATACAAGAACTTTACGAAACTCCATTGTTTTCGGAAAGTATGTTTCATATACAGTTTTCTGAACTTTTTCACTATTACAAGAAATTTAATAGGTTTACTTAATCATAATATCTATTAATTACTTAAAAATATACTTTCATCTATTCTTTGCTCTTGGAAAAAAAACATAAGTATAAATATCTCTGAGGATTTTTTTGAAATTTTGTACATATTTTCAGTAACTTCTTTCAAATATAAATTAACCGTTTCTATATTCTGGTTTCATTTTTAAGAACCTAAGGATTTCAAATTTCAATTAAAAAATTATCTTGAATTTCGAAATACGTGTTATTCGGAAGAAATTGATTACATAGATTAACAACAGGAAAAAAGTTAGCCTCATAACAGAAAGCAATGTGACTACTCTTTTCGAAACGTTACTTCCAGTTCGAGAAACATAACTGGAAATCTTTCGGTTGTTAAAATACGACAGTGAAAATAAGGATCAGAGAAACTCGATACGATTATTTATGACATTCTTTTGACAAGCAAGCGATTTCTTTACAACTATTTTCAAACAAAGTGCTAAAAAAATATACAAGTTTCAAATGAATTAGCTTTCAATAATTTTCTTAGATGGGAAAGTTAGGTAAAGTAATAGACAGTTAGTTGCATATTATTTTTCATCGTCGTGAGATTAAATTAAATGATTGTGAATTTTAGATATTCGATATGAAATTTTAGCTTTTTTGTATTCAAAGGCAGCAAATTTTAATGATTTAATTGGTTTTCTAAAGGAATTGCGATATTGTTCAAGAGTTAATTTCTGATTACTTGGCAGTTTGCACTCTAAACTACAAAAGAAACAGCAGTAACTATTAGTGAACAAAATGAAGCTTATATTGTAAAAATTTATATCGTTACCAATAGTTAATTGGCTAAATTTTACAACTTCAAAATATTTTATTTTATGAAACTTGACGTTTGTAGTAAAAAGTGAAATTGATTATATATATATAAATGAATGATTTTAAGGATTTATGAAGTTGATAATAAAGTTGTTAAAACATAATAGCTGTTTTTTAAATATGGTACATTTCTAATTCTTTACATGAAAAAGAATAGACATTTTGTGACATCTAGAAATGAGAGAAAATATTTAACCCTAAGAGGGTAATGTTATTATTGCAGAAGATTTTTTTAAATTTTTATTGCTGCATTCTTGTATAGATCGCTGATGGTGGAGGCGTATTACTTTTGCTTTTTTCTCGGAATGAATGTATGGAAACCTCTAATATTATCCGTTAGTGCCTTCTTTCCCTTAAATCATTAAACTTTAACATCTATAATATATTTGTTTCTTTCCAATAAGGGGAAATAAAATTGGATAGTTGAAATATTTCATTTGAAGAAAAAATGACTTCAATTTTTTAAATTTTGAAAGTACTAAATGTTTGAATCTATTCATTTAGATTAGGAATTTTATCAATTATATAATGTATATTAAAATTACCTAAACTCTTAAATGAAGCGATAAATTTCTGCTATTTTTCAGTACATAATTTTCAATTAAGATTCAAACTAAAACATGTTTGCATTTAAAAAAGAAATTTAAAGCAGTATTCATGTATAAAAGCTTCTAGAAATGAAATGAAATACATGTAAATTTAAATGCTTTATTAACTACGAGAAGTCAGGCATTAGATTCAAATTCCATTAAGGGACAGTGTTTTGTTGCTTCACATTCCTTAATGAAATTGATATTCTATCATTTGCTTGGCTTCTGATTTTAAATTGTCAACGTAAAACTAATGCATTTAATTACAAAATTTAATTTCTTGCTTTATCTTGATTGAATTGGAGAGAAGGAAATTGAAACGCAATTATTGACATTACCTAGGAAGCACTTAAAAATGATTTCAAGAGTATGATGATGAAATTTGTATTATCTGTAGGAAATGCAAAATGATATCGCTTACATTTATGAATAAATAATTGAGATGTAAAATGTATTAAGAAATAAAATTGAAAAGCAGTTTAATTAAATTCATAAACCTTTTATTTAATGTTTTTTTGTCTTGAGTGAACTAGCTATACCTGCACAAAAACCTTTTATCACGCATTTAAAGCCATGCTTACAATTTGCAAAATAAACCGTTTTCCTTAATTCCAAGATTTAATTTCAATAAAAATAAAAAATCTCACTTATTGTGATTTAATTTTCTCCAAGATATTATACATTATCGATAATTTGTTTTCTTTCATAATATCATTTCAAACCATATATTTTATTATCATGAAATAGATTATGTTATAAATAAATTTTATATTTAAAGAACTCCATATAATTTTGTAAATTACTAACAAACAACTTTAAAGCATGTTTATAATTTCTGCTGCACAGCGTCTTTGCTTTTTCTGCACTGAAATTTCTTATTAATTATTCACAAAAAAGATTATATGCCCACACTCGAAAGAAACACCCAGTGTTGCACATTAATTTGACATCTTAAACAAACTCCATAAGAAAGTTGAATAAACTTTCTAGGACGAGACATCGTTTGTGCAAATAAGATGTTTATGACTCCTAAAGCTATGTGTGTGTATACACCTTCAAGAATCATGTCTTTTTGACTTACAAATTTTGGTTTGAATACATTAACTTAATGAATTCAAAAGTATTAAATTAATATGATCTTCATTTGGGTTAAATATTCATTATTGCTTCCAAAACGTTATGTTAAAAAATATTTAGTGCTTGTTAAAGAAATATTTTTTTTACGATTGTAATGGTTTCAGCAAAAATTCCAGAATCAAAATATTTGGCTTTATCCAAAATAAATATTTCTCTTTGCTAGTCAATAGTTATTGATTATATCAATAAGGATTGATAATATTTGTTTAAAATAATGGTTTAATATTAATGATTTGTTTAAATCGAAAATTTAAATACAGATAATATAGTTAAGCACGTTATGTTTCTTGCGTAAGTGAATTAGAACGAAAAAATGCCACGAATACTAAACAAATAAAAAGTATTTATAAATATTGGCATGAGTTCAAATTTTATTTAATTACGATTATCAAAAAATATGTCAAATATTTATGAAAAATTATAATTTCATTAGTTAATACAAATACAGAATTTTAATATAAAGATTGTATTGACACCCAAGCATTTTATCAGCAACTGACATTAATACTCTATTTCTAAAGACAGAAGAAGAAAATTTACTAACACAAAATCCAACTTGAATATGCAAAAAAAGCGTTTTTTAAATTTGACTTGTTTAATGCTTTAAATGTGGAATATTGTATCAGTTTTTTCTTTCAATTCCTGGCATGCTAGAGCTCTGAAATTTTCTTGATCCAGAAACTCTTGTGCTCTCATTGACAATAAGGTATATTAATACATTCGGAAACTAATTGTCAGATGATCGATGGGATTAATTTCTTTTTGTAAAATAATACACGTAAAGATTGCTAGTAGTGAATAGGAGAAAAATGATTCTCTAATATTTCTGATAATGAATTATAAATTAAAGACTAAAATGCATACAATATAATTAAAAAAATTCTTTTTTTAGAACACTAATATAATTGGTGTTTTAAATCTGTCTTTATTAAATTTGTTAAATCTTTTTTAGTATAGTTAAATTCATTTTCACAACATATTAAAAAGCAGAAGACTTAGCAAAAGAATTTTGTTCATTGCCATTAAATTATGCAACGAAACAGAGTTTCGAAATTCTAGATTAATCTCCCGGAATTCACATAATATTTTTAAGTTGTTTAGAACTGCCATATATAAACACATTAGTTCTAGAAATGCATTAATTTTTTAAATATTTCAAACAAATCATTCATTTCATAAAATCATCATCATAAAATTCATTTCATAATAATTAATCTATTTTATTTATGTTCATCCTCTTCAGATATTTCGGAAAATAAGAAATTGAATTTTTGAATGCAATGAATATGTTTCATTTAAGAGTTAATAATGTTTCATTTAAAAATTTTAAAATTTGGGATTAAATTAAGACATAATTTTTGTTTGTTTATTTCAGGTAAAGGTTTTTGGTACTGAAAGGCAATTTGAAGTGTTTCATCAATAAAGTTTGAAGGGATTAGCTTCGAAATAATAGCGAATGAACATTGTGCAAATAAATAATAATATTACTTTAAAAAATGTTTGCTAATAACAGTTTTTAGAAAGCTCTCAAAACGGCAATGAGATATTACAGTGTTTCCACATATCCTTACTTTATGAGATGAACTCCCGAATAATCATGTATTACCTGAATGCATTTTATTTGAAACAATTGGTATAAAATGCTTTATGAATATTTCTAATGTTAAATGCGTTTTTTAAAACTAAGAAGATAAAATCCAATTTTATATTGTAATAAAATAGCTACGAGTTAGTTCGTTGTTGAAACAACTATTATTTTTGAAAGCGATTTTCAGACGACTCTATTTTCGAACACGAAAACAATATATTTCAACATAGGTAAGTTGAAACATATTAAAAACAATTTTAATGTATTCAATGCACTTATATGAAATCTGAAACAAGTCATGAAATTTTTAATAGTTTATCTGGAATAAAATAGTGATTTATTCAGAGTTTTAAGACTCATTTATGGAGAAAAGATTTCGACATCCATTAAATGTTTTGTTGGAAAGCATAAAACGTTTATTTTCTACTGCATAGCCTATAAGGTAATCTTTAAAGTTAAATAGCTCTTTTTATTTTCGAGATTGCAAAAATGCTTTATTATGATCACGAATCAACTGTGCACAGCTGTTGCATATTAAATGTTGGCCTAGGTGTGAAAAATATAAAACGATTATATCTTTGCGTTCGTATTTTTGTTGTTGTTGTTGTTGCTGAATAATCACACAGGCTTAAAGAATTATTGTTTCCAGCCTCAATTTCAAGGAAGAACTTTTGTCATACTTTTGAAGAAGAAAACTAATAAAACTAATATTGTAGTGTTTATTACTATCGTAATGTTTATAACCAATTCTGCAACATATATAAGAACAAATATAAAATTATTTTAAAGCATAAAATGTCTATAAAAGCTTTTTATGAAGAAACATTGCTCCCCATGTTTTTTCCCATCCCTTTTGGTCTCAACTGAGAGTATATGAAGTTTCAGCCCTCTAAGATAAAAGGAGGGGTTTCCTGTAAGCTCTTAAAATGTAAAATTTTCAGAATTTTTTTGAAATTTATATGGTTACTATTTTGCTGAAACTGTTTTAAACGTGGTCCTATAAACATGTTTACTAATACTATGAGTATAAAATATAAGTTACACATTTCTTAGCATGTTATAAATATACAGGGTGTCCGAGAATTTTGGGACATATTTCAAAAATTACTTTAAAAACCTAATAATTATACAATTACGGGTTTTTTTTAAATAAGAGATCATTTCAAAATGTTTTCTTCAGTTAAGAAACGCGCAGTTTCGTTGGTCTAAATGGCCTTAAAGTATTGAAAATCTCCCATTTTTGAGAGCCATTATCTGCGAAAATGTTATAGCTAGAAGAAAAATAAAAGCTAGTATTTGTAGAGAATTGTACGCTCTTTTATTTATTAATTCACATGTAACATGAAAACTGATTATTTTTTTAGATATTCAAGAAAAACTATAAAAAGCAAACCAGAAAATGCGCATCGGCTTGTGCCGATCGGTAGTCAGGTAGCAATTGTGCGCGGAATTATCTAGATGTAGCAAATTTTGAACGGTGTAACGCCATGTTACCTATCTGTAAAAAATATTTGCTCTCTCATTTTAAAAAAATTGTAGTTGTAACAATATTAGGTTTTTAAAATTAATTTTTGAAATGTGTCCCACGATTTTTGGACACCCTGTATTATATTAAAAAGGCTAATATTGGTAAAATGTTCAGAAAACGGAAAGTTTCCAAATTATTCACTGGTTAACAATAAAATAACTTTAATATTTACAACAGCGTTATCATAATGCAAAGGAATATTTTTTGTTAATTATACAGATTTTTTAAATTTAGTAGTTCAAAAGTTAAAGGTCGAAAAAAAACATGACCTCGATTTTGACGCAAGTTGCCACAAAATTAAGAAACCAGAATCTTCATTCATTACCTTGGCTGCTGTCTGGGAGTTAATGAGGATTGAACATAAAGTAGGATTGAACATTAAAGCAGGATTGAATATTAAAGCAGGATTGAATATTAAAGCAGGATTGAACGTTAAAGCAGGATTGAAAATTATAATAACAAGTGTACATTCCATAATTTCTCGAAAGTGCTCCAAGGCCTGATTTTCATTAGTGAAACTGTGAGAAGAACAAGCAAAAATATTAGAACCGATATGACCCAAAACATAAAAAAATAACTTCACTCCACCCCAAAACTATGCGTTACAACTGGGTTCAAAAACTATGTCAGACTAAGACAAAGTTGTTTTTGATAGACTTGCCGTTTTAATTTCTGGTGTCTCAGGTTTTAAAGAATGTAAACTTTTGAGAGTTCCACTATTCTAGATGGAACTGCACAGACACATGTAAACAAAGTGATTGAGATAGTTGAAGAGAGAGGGTTGTCTCATAAAATTTCTGCTTTTTATACTGCAACTTCAAGCATTGGATGTCAGAATGATGCGTAAGTTCAGTTAGAGAATAATTTGAAAAGGAAGCTATTGTTTCAGGCTTGTAGACATCACGTTGTTGAAAAACATGAAGCTGCTGCGTGGAAGTTTGTGTTCATTAATGAGTCTGGACCAAGTTTAAACAGTTTCAAGAAAAATGGCCCGTACTTCAAAACTACAAGCAGTAATTTTAAAAGTTTCAAATCAAGGACCGTAAACTGATAAGCTTAAAAGAAGAGACTGTCACCTTTCTCAGAATGGTCGTGACACAATGTACCGAAATATTTCTAACACTGTTGTGAGAAACTTCTTCCCCGGAAACATTGTTGTCAGAAGCCTGGGGCGTTTCACAAAGCCATGTGGGCGTATACAATATTTTACTCAGCAAAAATGCATGCTTTAAGTAAAAAATTGGAATATGACAATGGTGAAATCCAAAAACTGCATCAAAATGTATTTGTTGAACGCTTTAATTTTTGTCAAAGTTTGGTTAATGCCTTAAAAGCTGCAGATGCTCCTGTCATTGATATGATTCTTTGGGAGTCTCTGAATATGTACAAGAAATACGACGCTAGTATTGCCCGAGCTGCCCTTTTAATTTTTAGTAGACAATTGGCGTATTTCACAGAAGAAGTAGTAACATATTCTTTATTTTCTAATAAAGTATCAGACCCTGAAAAGAAGATTCCAGCATCTTTAATGAAATGCAACGCTATCGAAAAATCACCTCCCACTGGTGTCCCCTTTTCAAATCATACCACAAAATTGCATCAGTTGGTTGGACCGAAGTCATGGTTGATTTTTCATTTTTTAAACCTAGATGGATCCTGGTAGAAAAACAATCAATAATCCTAGGAGAAAGATTTCAGGTTCAAAGAAATGAAAACTTTTATGAAGAAGTTAAAAGTTGTAAACGACACACACAACTGAACGAGGGGTAAAACTAATGGAAGATTTCAGTCAATTGCCAACCAGCAATTAAGAGCAGATTCAAAATCTACTTCAGTCTGTTGAAGCAAGTAGGACAAAAAAAATTGCTGTAAGATGTCAGTTTTGAATGAAATTTAAAGTAGTTAAAGTGATAACATGAAATTATTTAACAGTTTTTGGAATTTGTACAAATTATTTGAACAATAAACTACTTTGTAAACTATGTGTTAAAATATGAAATAAACTTGTATATTTTGACTTATCACTGAATTAATTTTTATACCCTTTTTTAACATTTTAGTAAATTTTTAAGCTGTTATTGTGAACCTGCAGTAACTGAAATATGGTGTCTCCAGAAAGCAACAACGAAGAATTAGTGAAAATTTTCATCATTTAATGCTTTTTTCTTCAAGTCATAAGTGGCTAAGGATACAGTTAATACTTATTTGTGCTTATATTCTAGGTAAACATGTGCGGAGAAACAACTATAAACAAATTTTAACGCATTATTAACCATATAATTTTTTTAAAAAACTTCTTAATATTTTACATTTTAAGATTTTTTTCAAATTTTAGGGCTTTACAGGTAAGCCCTCCTGTTACCATAGAGGGCTGAAACTGCATATACTCCCTATTAATACCAAAAGGATTAGAAAAACTCTTGGGGAGCAATGTTTTTTTTAAAAGTATTTTGAGACATCCTAATGTTAAATAATTCAAATATTTTATTTAAGATGCGAGCAAAATATTTTTTCGTAGTGATTGGAATTTTATAACTAAAGCTTGTAAACAAGCATGGATATTTTTTTCCATCACACAGAAATTCACTCTTTTAAGAGGCTGCAGGCAGAGATTAAACATATTTTTATTTGTAATTTTTTGCAGCTAATGTTGTAATGAAAGTGGTATAATGCTGTTACCGAAATACGTCAATGGGCATTTTTAAAATTATTTCATTATATAATTTAATTTTTAAAATAAGTTTTCTGATTATTTTAATGCATTTTACATGACGTGATTATTTTCCAAAAGATCTTTTCTAACTACCATAAAATAACTAACCTATGTATAATAATTAGCTGAATTGATTTACATAGATTTCTATGTTAAGACAGATGATTTAAGTCCGTTTTCATGGTGAGAATTATTCTTGGGCAACTCAATTAACCAATATCAGATGACGAGAATGACATAAAAGATATCCTCCTTTCTCAAAATAGAAAGGAAAGAAACTGTTTTTAACTTCCCAATATATACAACATACATAAATAGCTGTAATGTATATACAGGGTGTACAAAAATGAAGTGACTCATTTCAAAAATTATTTTTTAAAAAACAAAAATTTTGGAACTACGTTTTCTTTTTAAATAAGAGCTCATCTGAAAAATTTTTTTCAGATAGGTAACGCGGCGTTACGCCGTTCTAAATTTGTTACCGACAGAAAATTCCGTACGCAATGGCTACCGATCAGAAGATGCCGATGCTTGTTTTCTGGTTTCTTTTTGAGTTTTTCTTGAATATCACGAAAACTCTTCAGTTTTCATACTACATTTTAATTAACAAATTGAAGAACGTGAAATTTCCTACCAATGCATACTTTTATTTTTCTTCCAGATTTAATATTTTTCAGATAATGGCTCTAAACAAATTTTTGATTAGTAATTTACGCCCCCCCCCCCTAGACCACAGAAATGGCATGTTACCAATGTGAAAAAAAGATTTGAGATGCGCTCTCATTTTAAAAACCCGTAGTTCCAACATTTTTAGAATTTTTTTATTAATTTTAGAAATGAGTCATTTCATTTGTGTATACCCTGTACATATTAATATATTGTGTAAGGGTATTTTAACATGAGGACAATAGTAACGGAATAAAATTTTAAGTCAGGGTTAGAAATGCAGCCGCATATATATTATTTTAAATTTATTGAATACAATTATTTTTAAAGATCATAATAAGAACAAATGCTGGTTCCTTTCTGTCTAGTATTATTTGGAAGAATAATAAAACGAAGTTACTTCAAGAAAGAAAAGAAATTTTCATATTTTTCCGATTATATAAAAAAAATTAATTTAATCGTTCTTCTCGAGTTGAACATTCTTCCGAGAAAGTTTTGACATTCATTTTGGCTATAAATTCAATTCCCAAACGAAACTATTCTGCACATTGTCTCTCTAAAATTAGATAACAAAGAGAAAAGTTTGCCAATTCAAACTATTATTCACATTTTATTTATATAAAATTTGTTTCTAACATATTTATCTAATATTAGCATAATTAGTCGGTTACGCCGACAGAGCCACCTTTATCTAATGTGAATAGATCGTTTTTATATGTCTTTTAAAATAACTTGATATTTTCTTAAAAATATGAAATGGCATAAATAACATTCATTGAATGTTAAATAAAAGATGCGGTTCAGTAAAAGTTTAAAATATGTGAATGCCTGAATATTAAACACCGCGAAATAGAAAAAAGACGCATCTCAATGGAAACTTAAAAATGAAAATCCTTAATTGACTTTGTTTTCTACAAGTGCTTCAGACAACCAAAATGGATACTATTTTTACTTTATCATTTTGAGATAAATTTTATTGAGTTTCATCGCAATGAAAATTTTTGTTTCTTTTTTTTTTTGGAAATCGCTTCTACTTTATGTAACTCAAATTATTTTCAGTAACAGTGACTGAATGCATCAAACATTCTTTTCTAAACAAGTACATTCATCTTTTAAAAAGTCCGATTCAAAGAGATATTTACGTGTTGGTTGTGTTTTCAAAAGATTGAAGTATTCATACGAAATAACTCTCGAGGGGTTTGCTGAAAATAAGAAAACTCGTAACTAGCTTTAACGAAATAATTCAAATTCTTTTGAAAATCTGGATTTTTGAATGTGAAACTGATTATTAGCCACTAATAAAAGGAATACATATTTTTTCATGTTTAAGTAATTCTCCCGAGGCAAAAATTTTAACTTCAAAAAAGTAAAGTTTTGCTTCAAATTTTGAAAGATAAATGCGTGATAAAATTTAAATCCACAAATAAATGTACCACCTTTCAAACAGTTTAATTCTTTCAAAAACATATCCCTCCCGTCAATTTTAAATACAGTTTGCAAAATTTGTTTCATTTATGCTAATGTATATATGCTGTATATATATATATGTATATACTTATGCATATATATATATATATATATATATATATATATATATATATATATATATATATATATATATATAACATGTATTTCTTATATATATATTGTATCCTCTAAGTGCGATTGTTCATAATTTTAACGAGCTTAGAATATATATTCGCATCTTTGATGTATAGAGATCTCAAGATGTTAATATTTAAAATGTTATAACAATTCAAAACAGAAGAAAAATAAATAAAATATTACCTTTGCCGATTAAATATCGTCCTAAAGGAAACAAATACTGATTTAATCAATTCAAAAAAAATTCAGAGGCGATTTGCAAATTTTGCCAAATCTGTAGACCACTGGGACAATAGTTCACAAAATGACCGTAATTGTCGCTGCAAACAAATGTCTAGAAACCAAGAGCATAATTCATAAAATTCATAAATTCATTCCTAATTCAGAAATTTCAAAAAAATGATAAATAATGAGGTGTTACTTGTTAAGCTCTATATATTAAATTCAAACTCATTCAAATTTGACAATTTTAAGCATGTGAACATGAGCTTACTATTTTGCTTTCAGAATACAACATGTTTAAAATGAATGGATATTGTACACTAGCTGCCTTCGGCGTCCAGCTTTTTCGCAAGGAAAATTTTTTCAATTGAATTTTGCATCGTTTTATATTCATGGTTCTCATAATAACGTAATATTAACCCTCTGAATGGTTCGGTCTTCTTTCTAAAGCGATTCGAAAAGCGAGCGGCTGCAGAACCTTTATCTGTTTTAAAAGTGTGTCTTCCTCCCAACAGAAGATTTTCCCAAAAGCGCAGCAGATCAAGTCTCTTCCCCCCCCCTCTGAACTGTGGACAATCAGCAACCCCCGTCGAGGGGCGGGCTAACCGCAAGAATCTGTTCTATTCAGCTTGGAACCTATTCAAACTAGGTTTTACTGCTTTCGGAGATCCCACCTTTCGTGTGACAAAATTACACTTCATGTCTTCGAGATGCCTCATTCTGCCTGTGTCCATAACACAGGGTTCGCACGCGTCCTTACAAGTCCTTACTTTTACATTTAGTCCTTAAAAGTCCTTACAAAGCCTTATTTTTATGCCCCATTTTTAAAAAATCCTTGAAAGTCTTTACTTTTTGCCACCTCAGCTAGAGCAAAATACATGCAGTATTTAGAGAGTGAAAAATCCAAAGAAAAGACTGAAGAAAAAAGCTCTAGGAAGAAATAGATTTTTTAAAACAAAAGTAAATGTTCCCAACAAATGAGGAAGCAAATGATTTAGCTAATGAGGCTGAAAAGTCAAAGGACATAAATTAATAATAAGGACATTTTTTCAATCACATGAACTAAGAAAAACAATTACTGAAAAAAAATTAAATACCTTGGATGTAAAATTGAATGAAAAAAGTTTGGAATTAAAAGATATTTGATTACCAGTTTCATGGGGTTTTTTTCGTCTATTTATTAACTCATATTTTTAAGAGTTTTTGTCGTG
Source organism: Araneus ventricosus (assembly GCA_013235015.1). Taxonomy (NCBI): domain Eukaryota; kingdom Metazoa; phylum Arthropoda; class Arachnida; order Araneae; family Araneidae; genus Araneus; species Araneus ventricosus. Next base: position 13,421 of record BGPR01006268.1, on the reverse strand, counting down.
TTAAATTTGAAATGTATCTTCTATGTTTTATATTATACTTTATCATCTAATAGGTTGAATTTAAAAAATGAGACATTTTATTTAAAAATACGTGCAACAATTGGTTAAGATTATTCAATTTAAAGGTCCTTATTTTTTGGTTTTTTTAGTCCTTAAAAGTCCTTGATAGTCCTTGATTTTCTTTTAAGGAAATGTGTATGAACCCTGTAACACCAGATGACAAAAATAAACACCGTTAGACTAGACAAATGCCAGACCGTTGGGGCAAAAAAATGAAGGCTATATTACTTATTTTTCATGTTGTGAGTTTCTAAAAATATGAACATCATCGAAATTGCATGAAAGTTGATATTCTTTAGATGTCTGTGACTTCAATTTATTTGTTGTTTATTAATAGATATTGGCTGTACTTCATATTATTAGTTGTCTTTTTTATATTCTTGACTTCAATTTATTTTCAGTCTACATGTCAGCATATTAGTCTACGAATGTAAAAATTATTTCCTTAATTTTAAGGATCAACAACAATGCCATTTATATATATTTTACTAATATCTGATGGCACTATAAAACTTTTCATATTGTTTCTTGATTTAGTATTCGATAAAAGGTAAAAAATTTAGAGCCGATCACAAATATAAACAGAGCTTAACTGGCTTAATCCGTTTTGTATGCAAATAAACATTTATTATATAGATAGTCACATAATAATCTATATTCCAAAGTAGCCAGTAATAATTAATACATATGAAGGATTATAAATAACCTTCTTAACCCCTGAATAATGTTTTAAATAAAACAATATACTACAAGCCTTTTGTACTGAAACTTGTTATATATGCTTTTTAAGAGGCCGAGTTAATAATCCTCAAACTAAAGATTACATTTAGAAAACCAACGCACTAAATGTTGGAAGAAATAGCTTATTCATATACCTTTATTTAATACGCAAGAGATTATCTTCTATTATAATAAACGGAAATTTAATTCACCCGAAATTTGAAACTTTGATACTATAGTCCAAGTACTAGAACATGCAGTCGCGAATTTTTCAAAATTAAATTTAATTCTTTATTTATAATTTTTTTATCGAAAAGTAATGGCATATTGAGTTTCAGGGGCATTAGAAGTTTTTTTTTTACCCGATTGAAACGAAAATTGGACAATTAGGGTTAAAAGACCACATACCAAGTTTCATTTATCTAAGTCGTTGCGTTTGGGAATTACAGTGTTCACAAGCATGCGATTACACAAACCGACAGACAGTCAACGTTTCGAGGGATTTCGTCCAAAATTTAATACGGACCTACATTCCTAATTTTTGAGACTGTGTACCAAATTTTATCTATCTAGCTATTTAACTTTTTGAGTTATCGTGTTCATATGAACCCTAACAGACAAATTTCCCATCTACGGACTTTATCCAAAAATTGATTGAAATATACTAATTTTGTATAAAGTCCATACACCAGATATCGTCTTTCTAGCTTTAACCGTTTTTGAGTTACCATGTTCACAAACAAAATTCCAAAATTGTGTTTTTCGGACTCAGGGAGGTCTAAAACGTAGAGATTAATCAAAATCTCGTGTTGAAATTTACGACCGACGATTATAATACTTTCTCTTTGTATTATACTTCGTTTACTAGAAAGTAAAAACGGTCAAACTTTTTTTTCTATCAATTTTACGAAAATGCGGTAGCTACGAAATAAAAAAAATTATTGAATTTTTTTTCTACAGACAACTTTTTGCAAACTTGGCAAAAAAATAAGGAAAAAAATATAACACCTATTCGAAATTATTCATGTGCCTTTTCACAATTGATAGATGTCTCGGACGTTGTCGGTGTGGTATTCAAAAATATTTTTGTGCCTTTTCATACCAAATATAAAGGACATTTAACTAACATAAAACTGACACTTTACTCTTTTTTTAAAAAAATAAAATAATAGATCTAATTCAAATATATCATACAACTTGGAAAATAAATAACAGTCTCATTATTATCCATTACAGTTCAGAATGAAAATAAAAACGTATATATAAATCAGAATTTTATTTAAAAAATTATACTTTACAAATTACAGCACACACACAAGATATTGCGATAAAACACATGATCTGGCATGTGACAGTAATATTTTGAAATAATCTAAAGCCAGAGACTGCTATTATTACTGGAAGAACAGTCTTCAAAGTTGTTATTAGTGGATCTGGATGTATCAAAGGTTTCTAACATTTATTAGTGGATTTCTTTTCTCAGAGCATTAATGAAAATTTAACTTGCAGTTGGCATGGCATTTACCGAAAGCAATTCAATTTTGCTATATAGATTTAATCATTTATAGAAGAAAGCTTAATAAAACATCAGGAAAAAATTTGTGCTTCAAGGAACTAATGCGCAAATACAGTATTCGTATAATATTTTCTGAGAAATATTTTTGTCTTCTTTTATTTTAAGCAAGAAATAAACATTTTCATTGATTATTGAAATAAACATAAGAGAGTTAGGCTGCAGATATTATCAGTCTCATAATAAGATTATTAAAAGTCTGATAATATCACACACCCAAACATTAAATTTAGTCGATAACGTTTTCATCTAAACTATATTTTCCCCTGCCTTTAACAAAAAGGAAATATTTTACAATGTAAAAAATAAAATTTTCTTCCACTTTCTTTAACTTTTATTTCCATGTACGTTATTTTTTCAGTTCAGAGTGACCTAAAAATAAATTTCCGACTAATAATTATTTAATAAAATAATAATTATTTTTCGGAATGAATTTTTTCGTTGTAATTTTTATGAATTTAAAAGATATTTTTCTAAATAGTGTAATAATGAAGTTAAAATCTGTTCTAGTCTAAAAAAAATACACTTAAACCTGAAAATTAATTTTTTAAATAAAAATCAAATGTATATAATGAAATAATCATTGTAAAACTGAAATTTTCGATTTGATCTGAAAGATAAAACAATAAAAATAATGCATCATTTTCATATACCTTAAAATTTGAGCTATTTTTTGACAAACATTTAATTTTACTCTATTTTTATAAAGGAAAAATGAGTAGATGGAGATTATTAATATGAAAGAAGTTTACATTAATATCATAAAACTAGTTGAACGTGGGTAAAATGTGTTGATTCAAGAACACTGTTCAACTATATATAAATAGCAGATTTTCTTAGCAACCCCCTAGGCTTTCAATTTTTTTATGCTTGAATGCGGTATTGGAACAAAATCTATTTTACTTAAACCACAATATCTATTCTACGTAACCATTCGATATGGATCTTTAAAGCATTGAGGCATTGAAAAAAAATCTTATATCACATAAATTGTATTAAAAGAATAGCACTTGAAACATAATACAGCATCAAACCAGTCTGACATTAAACCGAACTAATCCGGAATGCGATTCCAAATTCCAACTCACACAATGCAAAAAAAAAAAAAAATAGACACTGCGATTCTTACGGAAAGATAACCTGAATGCAAATGGCATTAAAATTCCCCACACCACAGGGGAGAGTGGGGTTTCGGATCCTGTGACATCCCTAATTTGCAGTAAGTACATCCTTATCAGTCTTCATTGTGCTGATCGTTGCTCTCCCCAGATAATCACTCAAGATGTCAAACCAAGAAAGGGGGTAAGAAATTCGGAAAAGTACGTGTGTTACACTTTAGAGACAGTTCACAATGAACGTAAAATTCAGTGCAAACCGATTTCGGGGTGTTTTCGACCACACGTTGAAATGCGTGTTTTACGCTTTCGGGGTTGTCCAAGGTCAACTTAGAAATACGTGTAAAACACTCAGAGGGTTAAACTTCAGATTATGGTAGATATTTAACCCACGTTCTATTATTGAACTTGCATCTCTTCATAAATTTTCATAATGAAGTCCAATAACTGACCATATCATGTAACCTCTAATTCCATGTTGTCGGCACTATCTTCTCTTTCTTATTCCTCTTGTAAAATATGTTTGATTTTAACATTAAAATGACGCAGAGCATTTTACACACAGGAGCATGTTAGGTGGATTAAAACATGCTGAGAAAAGAATGAAAGCAAGGTATTCAGCTTAATGGATATATTTCTTAATATCAACAAAGCAATATCAGGGAGAGCTTGTTTTACAGATTTCACTAAAATTTTGATGAAATAAAATATAGAATCAAAATGCATTAGAATTTTATCTCAGATTACAAAAATGAAAGAGAAATATGCAATTAAATATATGTTTAAACACTGAAAACGGTTTGATTTTAGTTGCAACAATGAAAAGTATTGTTGTAAATTATGGCATAAAATATTTTTTAAAATTTATTAAAATTGAAGAATACATTGAACGTCAACTTAAATGATATCGTTGGAAAGGTAATATATTCCACTTCAGATGGAGTAAAAATGATTTTTGTGCTGTATTTTTGACGGAAATTATTAAGAAAAAACGCCAACATTTCAATTAATTTATAATTAATTAAAAATATAATTAAAATTTCCAAAAAACGGTTTGCATAGTTGCACATTCCCACTCTCCAAATGATGATTGTGCCAATTTTCGTAGATCGAGGTCCAGCGGTCTGACCTGTAGAGTGCCAACACTCACACACAGACATACACACATTTTCCTTTATTATTAGTAGAGATTACTTCATTATTCGTATATGAAAACTTTTCTAAATGAGTTTAAAGAAAAGAATGCATTCCACTAAAATACATAATTTCTTCTTCTTCAGGGTTTACAGGTTTATTTCTTTAATCCCGTGTTTGAAATACTGAATTCGTGTAGACGTATTATTACATCATTGTACATTATCATTCTTCTGAAGGTATTTGGAGGGAAAAAATTATATAAAAAGATATGATGGCAGATTGCTTTCGAAAAAAAAGAATATTGCGTTTTTTAAAAGAAGTATAAACAATTCACTAATTTTGTTTGTTGAAACTCATGAATGATTTTGTCATAGAGAAATCTTTGTTAAGAAAGAAAATGCTCGATTGAGAAAAGTAAACTCAAGATCAGTCTTTAGCCTAAAGGCTTTCCGATTTTAGAAAGATCTTTATTTTAATATTATTTCATGCAAGAAATTAATAGACATGTTTTATTTGTGAATGCCTAAGTTTTATAACGTGATTTCAAATAAATGAGAGATCGAGTTATATATTATATTTTAAACTGACACTAGGAGGCAAATGTAATTATTGTTATTATATTCAATAATGTGGTTTTTTGTTTCAATACTATATGTAATTTGAGTATTTTAAATACTACGGAAATCGAAATTCTTGGATGTTGTTTGATTTGGACTCGAAGTTAAAATTATATTACAATACAAAATTAAGTACAATTTTCTTGTTTATAAAATAACTATAGTATACAAAAAGATATAAAACAAATTATGCTGACTACTTGAAAGATATGAGCTTATATGTTCAATTTAAAGCATTTCCCATTTTTGAGTCTGAAATCGAAATTTAACATTCATAGAAAAAAACTCTCAAAAAGCAATCAAATTTAATCAAATAGTAGAAATCAATCGAAATATCAAGAGAAATTACGTAATTGACCAAAAATTAAATTGGCATTATGAACAAATTTCTTTTGGGAACATGTTAGGGGGTGGAAATTAAAACATTTAACATAATTCCTATTTTCCTTATCAAAGTAAAAGAAATATGCATTTATGATCTATTTTGACACGACGGCATTCATAACAATTTTTGGAGAGTATCAGATTTTATTTTATTCATAGTTGAATTCAGAAAGTTAAAGTATATCATTTGATATGTATTTCAATTCATCATCCGGAAAAGAAAATTAAAGTAAAAATTTCCTAGATAGTGAGCTGTTTCAAAAGAAATATAAATTTATTCGGTATGTCCAGCATTAAGAATCTCTTTGATATGACATAAACCTACATACTATGATATCAAAAATCACCTTAAATTTTCGTTAGTCTAAGAGTATTTTGATTCTCTAAATAACGAAATTTGACTTTATCCTTTGCAGTTATATACATTCATTGATATATTTTTTGTTTATTGCAACAAGGGAATTTATTTTACAAAGGTCTTACTTGTTTTTAACAAATAATGTTGAATCTATGTGTTGGCTGCTCGATTTACATTCATAATACTTCTTCTAAGACTGAACAAACATTTATTAGAACACTAAAACACAACTATTACACTTCGTATCTGCGTACAACATAACATTGTTCAACCGTAATTGTACTCGTACTCGTCTCGTCTCTCTTATTTTTAAATCAAATTCAAAGTAGGTGAACATCTTACTGTTGCCACTTATCTTATATCATACACTGTTATAACAATAAAGTTGCAGTCATGCTTTTGGCAGGCATAAATATTAAATTTGTTTACATATGTCAAATGGGATGAGAATGTGATTTTTACAATGTGAAATTAAACAAAATATAAAGCTCATAAAATATTTCCACATAATCTCAAGCATGCAAGACGCATTAATGTAGGTAGTATGAAAAGTTTTTAAAAATTATTATCTGTCAGATGTACATAAAGTTGACCAAGCTCTTGTAAAGCATTTGCTACCTTTCTTCCTGCTATCTAAACTACACACATAATTTAACTTTGCAGATATATTTTCTTTATACTTCGAACTTAACGGCAGTGTGTTTTATCATGTTTATTTCCCTTCTAAATACTATTTTCGTAATTACTAATTATTAGTTCCTAATTAATTTAATATTGTACAAAAAATGACGATAGCATTTTTGGAAATATGCCAAAAATTAATATCATATTTTCAGAAAATACAGTGTGGTTATAAATTATTGGACAAATTTTCAAAATTAATAAAAAAATAATTATGTTACAACTACGTTATTTTTAATTGACAGCGCATTTTAAAAAGTTTCTTCTCAGATAAATAATGTACCGTTACGGCGGTGTAGGATGTCGTAAATTATTGGAAATCTCATATTTTTTGAGAGCCATCATCTGCAAAACTATTAAATCTCGAAAAAAATAAAAGCATGTATTTGTAGAGAATTTAAAGTCCTTTAACTCTATCGATTCGAGGAAACATCCCAAACGTCTCTCCAAGAAAAGCACGATGGCCGTCCGAAACGTCCGAATATCACTGAGAAAATTCCACCCCCTTTCGTTAAGTGTAATTTTTACCCGGCACTTTCTTCGTTAGAGAGGTTCACCCAGATGGGTTGGAAGAAAAGGGGGATTTTCTTAGAATTCGGACAGTGGCAGCTGTAATTATGGTTTTTGAGGGGGGGGGAGGAGAATTCCGCCTATCTTTGAAAGAGGAACTCGGGCGTTCTTGTATCTTGAGGTTCCTCTATACCAATGGTCTTAGGAATCAGAGGGTTAATTTGATAAATCAATTGTAATTCAGAAACTGAATAGTTTTTGAGATATTCATGAAAAACTAAGAAGGGAAACCAGAAAACGCAGAACGGCTTCTGCTGATCCGTAGCAATTGCATATGGAAATTTCTCGCTGTAGCACATTTAAAACTCCGTAGTGGTACACCACCTATCTGAAAAAAACCCTTTTTAATTGCTCTCTCATTAGAAAAACTCAGTTGTAACATTATTAGTTTTTTAAATTAATTTTTGAAGTGGGTTCAATAATTTATGACCACCCTATACAATAGCTTCTTATCAAGATTTAAAGGATGACCGGGCGCTATAGTTAATCAATACACCCTTAAAAAGCATATTTATGCGTTCGTAGTTACATACTGATGCGCATAACCTCTAAAACGAAGAAGCAAGAAAATAAACCAAAATGACATTGTAATACATTTTTAATCATTTAATATCTTCCTATGAGTGCGTATATATAATTTCAAAAATCAGATTATCTACGAAAACGCTAATTGGATGTCGTGTAAAACAATTTACACTAATATTTTCACTACCTTTTCTATGTCTATGAAAGTAAATGAGAAATTCATTATCCAAACATACACACTGTAAAAAATATCCGTTTTTTCCCGGACTTTTTCCGTATATTTGACGGTTTAAAGCTGTTTAGTTGACAAAACGGTTTTTCACCGTTTCCCGCTCCAGCCATAAACGGTTTAAAACCGTCAGTTCAAATTCTATTTTTCGTCATACGGTATTGCTTTCCGTACGATAATTTTCCCTTTTCTTAAATGTAATTTTATTGCATTCATTTCATGTTTTTAATAGGGTTCCATCTCCGCTATTATTTACACATGTTGCAGTAACCTGTTGTCACTCATGAAAGCTAACCTTAAAACACGTGTTCTGGCAATAGTTGATATTTACACCACTAAGTGGCGCCATTAGAGCTATAGTGACTTTAAAACTCAAATAGATTATTTTTACTTCATTTTATGAAGTCTCTGGTGGTCTAGTGGTTAGAGCGATTGCATTTTATTTCTATGAACGCGGTTTCGATACCCGGCTCGGAGGTGATAGAAGTTTTGTCACCATCTTGCATCGAAATCGTCCAAGTAAGTTCAATTAAAAATTAAATTAATTGAAATTAATAATTAAGCCTTGATTAATTAATATTCCTAATTGATAATACACATCAGCACATTTCAACTCAACTCGAACAGAAGGAGAAAAACAACTCAACTCAGTCGATGACGTCACTTACTTCGATGACTTAATTTTTACTGAGAAAACTTGATTTCATACGGTAAAAAACAGTTGTGACTACGGATTTACTTCCTAACTTTTACGGGAAAAACTTGTTCCTGTATGGTAAAAAACCGTTGTGCCTACGGATTTACTTCGTAACTTTTACGGTTTTGCACAACCAACTCAGCTGCCAGTTTAAAACCGTAAATTTTACGGTATTTTTTTACAGTGCAATTTTAATGTATAAAAAATATTTAAGGAAGAAAAAGGCAAAAATATAATGAGGAAATTAAAGAATAATTTCATAAAAGGAATATTTTATATATATTTCGAAATACACTTTATTCCAGTTATTTAGAAGTTTGAGTTTTTGCGGCTTAATAGTGCATTTCCTAGGCATATTTCTAAATGAATACAAGTCGTATTTGGCGACCAGCTTGTTCCCCGGAATTCAATTTTTACATAATTTTATATTCAAGATTTCCTTAACAACGTAATTTTAAACTTCAGATTGAAATAGATACCGGTTCTGTTTATTGTCGACATAAACGCCTCTAATGGAGTCAAGTAATTGACAATGTCATGTAACATCTAATTGCACGTTGTCAGCATCAGCTTCACTTTCTTATTCCTCTTGCGAAATATGCATATTATATCAACTTTATATTGGCGTAGCACATTTTGTGGCCAATGGCATATTAGCTGGATTATAGCATCCTGAAAAAAGATTCAAAATATTACAAAGAAAATCATTTATCTTAACGGATATATTTCTTAATCTACGTAATATCTCAGAGAGATAGGTTTACAGATTCCCCACAAATTTTGATGAAATAAAATATGAAAGCAAAATGAATTAAGATATTACCTTAGCTTTCAACAATGAAAGAGAAAACACAATTAAGTATTTTTTAAAACATTGAAAACGGTTTCAATTGCGTTGCAACAATAATAATTATTGTTTTAAATTTTGCAAAATAATATATTTTGTTAAATTAGAGAAACATTGTACGGCTACTTAATTGATACCATTGAAAAGGTAATTGTTCGCTCTTTCAAATGGATTCAAAATGATTTTTGAAAAACACCAACATTTCGTTTAATTTTTAATTAGTTAAAATTCTAAGTAAAATTTCATAAAAGGGCTCCCTAGTGCACATTCACACCTTCCAAAGTATATTTGTGTCAAATTTCATAACTCTAGGTCTTGAGGTCTGTCCTGTAGAGCGCTAAAACACACACACACGCGTATTCTCCTTTATTATCAGATGAGTTTGAGTTTGTTTTGTTTTCCTGGCACAAGAGCCATAGTTGGCTATACTGCGCCAAGCTATTTTAAATTATCTACGTAAAAATGTAAAAGCTTCAACTATATAAAAACAATGGGAAACTTTACAAAAAAAAAACCAAGTAATGCTTAAATATGTGGATGAAAACCTATTGACTTTAAAAATGCTAAAAGATTTGCATGTGGGATTTTGCCCAATAAAATAGAAACCTCTATTGTACGAGTTCTAAAATAATGTAAACGTTGGGAATTAAAATTTGGGCATTCAGTTAAAATGTGGTGAACTGACATAATGCAGTTGCATTGGGAGCACATTGGTGCCTGTTCCCCTAAAAGCAAATAACGATGAGTGAATCTAGTGTGACCTATGCGTAAACGTGTTAAGATTGTGTCTGTTTTTCTGTTTGATTGAGAGGGCCAAGGTTCTACACGAGGTTTAACAGTGTGAAGCTTGTTTTGTATCAAAAGGTCCCACTCAGCCTGCCATTTTGAATGATGGAGTATTGTGATGTATTATTAGATGAGATATAAATGCAAAGACAGATATTTCAAAGAACCTATACAATGTGGTGTTAAAATTTAAAATATTGAAGCTACGTAGAATTAATCTAAACAAATCCTATTAAATTTATTAGATTTCTGTTTCAAAGTTATTGGCATAATGAAATCAAATAGTATAGAGAGCGTGGAATACCTACTCTGATCCCGGTAACATCGGGATACTCCCAAAGGGGCGAAATGCGTGCGGCTAAAGTTTCAATAATTTTGAAGACACAAATAACACGAAATCAATTTTGCTGCATATTAACAATCAACTAAACGAAACAACTTGACATAAATTCCGCCTCTAGAAACTAGAACCCCAAAATTCAATTTCTGCCCCACTAATTTTAACAATTCAATTACTCATTTAACTTGTGTGCCATATTAGTTTGCCCAGATCGTGTTTTAAACCATCTGCTTGAATACCGTGCTAATCTTATTGCAATGGCGAACAAACTAAAATTATGGAATATCTGTGGTGACAATTTAATTCTAAATTGGAAAACTAGTGTATCAAATGCTGAAGACAAACGTAAGTTTTGCGGGTACCTAATAGCTAAAATAATACAGCAGTCGTTCAGCTTTTCTACAAAGTAACGCTGAAAGAGATGTAAAAGAGCATAACTTTTTATTCTATAAAATCTAAAGATTTCTAGATAATGGATTTAAAAGAAAGAGTAATAAATGTTTAAATTTCGGCAGTTGACATTTTTTGAGAAATAATTTTTGAAAATATTGGAAAGTTTCTCTATCCAATCAATCATTCATTTACATGATAAATGAGAATATCTGTGTTGAAGAATGGCATTATTCTCTCTACCCCCTCCCTCCTAGATTATCTAAAATGATTTCACTCTTTATTATCAGTATCAAATGCACCGATTTTCACCCTTCTTTCGCCAGTTTCGTTTCCTGAATAGTGATAACGTAGCTCCTCTGATACTTTAAATTTTCAATAAATGAACGTGGCGTTTTGCCAAAGCTGATTTAGGAGATGCGTTTTATAAATGAAATTTAATGAAGCAATGGAATTATTTCCTCGATATGAAAAAAATTATCAAAAATTGTACAGAAAATACCAATAATATTTCCACACTTTAATTAAATAATATTTACCCAACTAAATAATATAAGGCCTTTTAGGAAGCATTAAGTTCGAAACCCTCAGCAGAACAATTTTTAAAAAAAAATCTGTTAACAACTCCATTAATTTTAATAAAAAGTTTTCGACGGAACGTTTACAATTAACTTATTACTTACGAAAAAATTAAACCCAACATTAAATGTGTTTTGTTTTCCATTTGATGGTTGCCTTTTTAACCTTATTTTCTTCTTATGAGATAATATTTGGCTTAATTTTTTCGTGGAATCTTAAATAAAATTAACTTCATTTATTTTAAAACTATATTTGAAACCTCATTTTTTCTTTATTTTCAAAATATAATAAATCCAATCAATGCCGTTTATAGTTAGATTACGAAACAATTGATTTTATGTTGACGTTCAATTCTGAATGTTGTATATAACTGACTATCCAGAATCAATCTATTCTTTATATCATGAGAAACAGATTTTCAATATAGAAAATATAATTTTCTTTTATTCCTTGAAATGTTAACTTTTACAATATTCTTGATGGAAATCATAAAGTCATTAAGAAATGAAAAGCATCGATATTTGTAATGTTTACAAGAAGTGGATACATTAGTAACCGGTCTGCAACCCTTTACGAAGCTTCGGTGTTTAGACAGCGTAACTGCTGATGTCATCCAATATGTAAACATGAGTGTTGATCATTTTCCTATTCATAAAACATTGCCTGTTGAATACAGTCCACGATGATCGAAATCTTTTCCGGCAGGTTGACTCAATGCGTGACGTCAATACAAATTTTGGAGTTCTTAAAAGCCGGAACCTGATCGCAACGCGGTCGTTTGATATAGCCTTCACGCTCTGCTTTAATATTAGGTCTTCTTTACGCTAGATACGTTATAAAATCCGAAACCAAATTCACGATACACAATCGATTTGTTTCAGGTGAGCGTGAATCGACTCCATTTCATCCCCGTTATTACGCCAATTGGCAAATATGATGTGGCATAACATTTATTTAAACATACGATTAATCTGAGTTAGTTGAATGCTTACCATTGTTTTGATAAGTAAACTAAATAATAACGTTTTATGAATAGGAAAACGATCAATGGAAGAATATCTTCAGTTGTCCACTAAGATTAAACAAGCATGTTTTCCATATAAGAAATCATATAATGTATTGTAACATCTACTTTTTAAAACCCTCTGAGTGGTTCGCTATTTTGATGTTCTAGCTTTAAAGTCTTAAAAATTTGCTTTTAAATTGAATAATTGGATCTTTTTTGCATTCAATCAAGTCTCTGAAATCTTAAGAATATTTTAACCATGGTAGTTTAAGAAATTATACACATAAACATGAATGATCTGCTTTTGAAGTCAATATGAGAAACGTAAAAATACGTGTGAAACGCTCAGAGGGTTAAAATTATAAATAGGACCATCAAGTAAAACGAGAGCAGAAATACAAGAAAATAATTGATTAATGATGTTGTTGTTTTTTAAAAAATTATCTTATGTTCCCTTTCTTTTATCGGCAACAAAAAATATGTAAATACGAGGGAGTTTATCGAGAATTTTATTGGACTTTAATGATTCCCTTCAACATTTGATGTTAAATTAGTATTTCTTTCCACTCTTAAGTAATGCACACAAAATATGCTCACATATTTGAATTATTCATTGATCTCATTATATGAAAAAAAATCAAGAAGTAAAGTCACAGAATCATTCTCAATAACTCAAAAACTATTCCGCATAAAACAAAGCTCATTTCTTAACAACTCCCGAAAAACAAGCGGCCACAAATGGCAATATTTCAACATGATTACTGAACCGATTTAAGGAATTCCATCTCAAATGAAACTGTCTCTTCC